>APFE031581199.1:138150-160887 GCA_000404065.3 Pinus taeda
TAGAATTAAAATTAAGGGACATAAATCTAAATCTTCAAATTAGTAAAAAAGCAATAAGCATTAAAATTCCATAGCAAAAGTTTCCATGATATTTATTTGAGAATTTTCAACTAATTTTATTGGGGGCGAGGGGAGGTGGGGGAATAAATTAGGCAGATGAGTGCCACTAATCCTAAGCTAGTGTGAATTAGGTAGTGTGAATTAGGTAGTTTATTATTTGAGAAACCTTACAAGTAACTAAATTGTCAATCAAAAAGCTAGAACCAAATATCATTAAATAAACTGTTATAGCTCATTGGGAACAAAAATAGAAAACATTATTATTAAATAAACTATTATTAAATGCTATAATTAGTGGGTGATCTAACACTTATACATAACTAGTTTTCAGACAAAGGTAAACAAAACCATAATAAACAATAAGTGAATATTACTGGTCTAAAATATTTATAAATTAAAAAAAAAGAAAACTTACATTAATTTCCATAGTCTAAACATAAATTTACCCCTCAATAGATTATAAAACACACTAGATCAAATTTTATTGAGCCTAGCTGCTCTTTCTACAGTTTAGTATGATGTGTAAAAATGTAGTTTTGTCATCAAAATTGAAATTTTGCTCATGTCGGCCATAATAAAAATCTAAAAAAATCTATAAAAAAATAACTATTCAAAACTTGAGTTGAGGCTTTTGTGATCCATATCTCTCTATGAGAGATTTTTTGGGTTAAATGACATGAAGTTTCCTTTGTCAACACCTTTCTAACCAAACCAACCAGTGTGGTTCATTGCCAGGACAAGTTGAAGAAACAAATCTAACTTGCATGTTAAATAGTCAGACCAGAATATTGAATGGCTATAATTTTAGACTAGGTAACAGCTATGTCGACAGACTAACCATTAAATTTAACTAGGAAACGACTAGTTTGACCAACCCAGGGAAAAAGTGGCAATAAATAAATAAATAAAAATTAAAATAAGTTAAAGTTATGAAATTCACTACTTATTAAATTAATAGTTAATTATTAAATTAAAAGACCATGGGACATATGAGTTTTCATAAAGTTGTTAACCAATTTATATTAATTTAGATTTTATTATCTATATATATAGATATGGATGGATCACAATTAAAGTATTATAATAGTAAATAAATCATTAATATATAAGTATAGCTATATTTTGTATCTTAATTGTTTTAACTTGTTTATTTAATAATAAACAAATTATTATAGAACCAATTATATTAATTTAGAATTCTATTTTATATACTATATATAAGTACTAGTTTATTTATTTATAATAAAAACAAATTATCATAGAACAATTTCAATATTAAAATCATTATTTTTCATTTATTCATTAAGTGCTATTAAAATTCTCATACTATAAAGACAATCCCATTAAGAAAAAGGTAAGAGAGAAGGTTACCCGATCACAAGGGGAGGAAAAAAAATTAAATTATAAGAAACCTAGAACAGGTTATACAAAGAGGGAGTGGAGGAAAAGAAAAAAATGACTAGGAAGAGAGCGCTTTTACCTGGGATTACTACTATCTTGCAACTGCCCTCTCTCATCATATGTTTTACCCCAAAATGTCTCTCATAAACTATTCAAAACATTTAAATAATGTCGGCCATAAAAAAAAATTGAAATAGAAAAAATTAAAGCTTGATATGAAATCTTATAAATATGCGAGATCATCTTAAATATTCGAGCAGTTCCTTACCCTTGCCAAACGGATGCTAACCTTTTAACTCACCCTTTAATATTTTCACAAGCCCTTCAAGCATATTCCAATTGTTCTATATTTCATCTCTGACGCTAAACTCTGTGTCTCACGTTAATTTTATAGTGATGGCTGATAGATTGTCTGCACTTCCTGACGAGCTCCTTTCCCTCATCCTCTCTAAACTCCCCATTGCAGATGCAATCAGCTGTTCAATTCTCTCTAAACGATGGCGCTTTCTTTACACAGAAATGCCGCAGCTCGCCCTGTCCCCTGCTCTTCTTACACCAACGCGTCTCCTGCTCAGACCTTCCCTCCCCTCAGTGGCGGCGATGGAAAGCAGAATATCCGACATATTGCGGTTACATTCGTCGGATCTGGACGCCTTTTTACTCTCCACTGATCCTGAAATCACCTTTCCGATGTTCGGAGAGTTTAGACGCCGAACCCATAGGGATCTTTATGCCTTTCGGTTCGGAGAGTTTAGACGCCAAACCCTATGGGAATGGCTGCAATGTGTTGCCAGAAAGAAGATACAACACCTATTTCTCAAATGTTCCCTAAACAGGGAAATCCCGCCGCCGGCCCTTTTCTCATGCACTCGTCTCACTACCCTCACGCTGTGCAATTATATCCTCACCGATTTTCCGACTGGTTTCGTTGGATTCAAGCTTCTCACTGAGTGCACCCTTAACTCTATCAGAATGACCGATGAATCCTTAGCCCGTTTTCTTTGTCTTTGCCCTCTTCTTCAGAAGTTCAACCTAGAGTATTGTCACCGCCTGGAACGGCCTGTCATCTCATCTTCCAACGTTACATATTTAAATATATATGCTGCTGACGGGGAGAGATGGACAGTTAATTGCCCTAACCTTCAAATATTGAATAATCATTTTGCAGAAGACTTGGAAGTCAATGGAATGAGATTTCAAGAGCTTTCCAAATCAATTACAGAACTCGAAATGGAGTTCGGCGGTAATTTGATTGGCTTATCGTTGAAATCGATGTGGGGTTCAGCACGCACTCTCTCTGCGAACAGATTTCTTGAATTAATGGGAGAGTTGACATCACTGAAAGTGCTCTCGATGAGATCACGGATGCCTCTATTTCCCGGGGAAAAATGGATTGCTGTTCCTCTGTTCAAGCTTCTGTCGAGGCTTCCTAATCTGGAGCGTTTCCACGTGCTCGGACACGTAATTCTGGTAAGACAATAACTTCTCGTCCTTTGACCAACATTATTCTTTAAATGTACGCTAACTGACTACAGAGTGCATCATACGATTTTTGCCTTGTAAAGCAGGAGGAGCCTGAGAGTGATCTCACCCCGCCATTTTTAATCTCTCCACTGCCGAATCTTCAATCAGTAGAGATAGAGATCAAAGAATATGATGAGAGGGAGCTTCGTTTTTTGGGCTGCCTTCTTCAAATAGCCCCTGCGCTCAAGGAAGTCAAACTCCCGCCTGCAAGCAAACGTAATAATGAGCAGCGCAACTTATTTTTGGAAAAATGGCAGTCATTGAAGAAAGGTCGCGAGCAAGGCGACATCACTCAAATAATTTGTGAATTTAGCTTTTATTTTTAATAGTTCTTTCTGCACTTCTACTATCACATTTTGTTAGGATTTTATTGAATGTTGTTTTGTGCGTTAAAAACGCAGTCTCAAGGCGTTATCCCATACATGTCATTTCTATTTAACTATCATATCATTCATCCCAGAAATGGCAGGTCACTAGGAAAATTCTATATATGCAAAGACAATTGAAGTGAGTCAGATTGTCATGTTTATAATTTCTTAATGGTTAAACGAATTGATTGAGCTGTCTATGTGGGCAGTTTTCAGTTTTCTACAAACTTTGTCTGAAGATGCATAATGTTTCTTGAAAAACTGACGATACGAAATAAAGTCAACTCTATATTTGTACTCTATATGTGGTTTTATTGGCGTTCTTGGTGTTAGGGCTCAGCTTAAACTTTGTTTGAAGATGCATAATCTTTCTTGAAAAACTGACGATACAAAATAAATTCAACTCTATATTTGTACACCATATGTGGTTTTATTGGCGTTCTTGGTGTTACACCATATGTGGTTTTATTGGCGTTCTTGGTGTTAGGGCTCAGCTTAACAATATTGGACCGGTAAACGGAAGAGATCTAATATCTCAATTCTCTAGTCTCACTTTTTTTTAAATAATGGATATAACAACCAACCTCACTAACAAAGTGACCAGGCATTACAATTTTTCTATAATGAATATGTAAGTCCTGCACGTTTTTTTTGGTGTTACTATAATAAAATCCTGAGAGATTACCTGCAATGAAACTTTTTCATTATCATTTTGGCTGGAAGATCTATTTTATTAAATATGAAGACATGAAGAAAGTCCTTCCTGTTATTTTATTAAATATGCAGACGAGAAGAAAGGAACGATGCATTTAATTTCTCTTCAAACTTGGGCTTCGTATATAAGTGCGTCTTCAAAACACAAGGTATATTTCTTTGGTTGGCCTTCACTTGGTACTTAGTAGCTTGAGAAATATGAAGGATATACGATGATATTTGTACATACCATCTAAACCTGGGAATGAGTTCGCACCTTGAGGTTTGTTAGGCTGGAGGATGCATATTTTGTGTTCCAGTATTTGATATGTTGGCCAGTGGAAAAACCTATCGATTTTGGACATGCAACATCTAAGGTTACACCGTGGAGGTGCACATTTGATGCAGGTTTTTATGGGTTTGTGGTAGTGTTCATATTCAAGTACAATTCACTATCTAGATTTAATGAGCAAGTGATTGATGATATTAACAATAAAGCCCAAGAGGATGATAGAGAAATTGATCAAGAATAAACAATTCGTTCTCTCAAACATTGGATTTTGATAAAGAAATTTTCAATAGGTCTGCAGTAAAAAATTCTTACCCCACCTCCAATACAAAGTCCTTGTTCACTTGAGATATTAGTGTCATATTTTTCTAGAGATAATGAGAATAATAAATTCAATAAAATGTAGAGAATTCAACCTTATCCCAAAATGGGGGATGACACTTTTAGGGCAGGGGATAATTTCTAATAGTCTTGATACTTGTCATTATATCTGGCATGAACCCTTATATCCACCATGAATATAAAGAAAATGGATGATCTCCAAGCTACATAAAAAATTCTAACCTTCTTGATGATAATGCTTTCAATGGCAAGGTTATTGTGATGAAAGTCTCAAATTAGACATGATATGCCTTATCTAACATTTAGATGGTTAATACACTTGATAAGACATCAATTCTAAGAGACTCTTTTCATGATATATAATATTACATCAATATCAAATTCAATGACGAGAAAAATCATCACCAAATGGGTACCATGTTAATAAACACAACTCTCTTATAGATTAAGGATATGTGACATGAACAAAGCTATTGATTCATTTTAAAAAGATAATTCACGAATTGTAGGTGGTCAAAGCAATAAAGCTCATGTTATCAGTTACAAATTTAGAGGTATGGAAAAGATTTGGCCCCAATTTTACCAACATGGAATTATTCCTCGAGCTCTAGATGTTGTTGCTGACAAATGACAAAAGGTAATACAACAATGGGATGTTGCCCCATCTCGATCTCATTCTAATCACCCTTACTCCCCACCTACAAAACTTGGTTGAAAGAATCTTGTCTAATTGTTTATTTCCTCCCTTGGAATTGAAAAAATTAGACCCTTGGAGAAATTTGCAAATCATGAGATATTCTTGAAATATTATTATAGCTTGCCCATTGCATATACTTGGGCAACTGATTCTAATAGTAGAAGTTATCAAACTCTTTTGAAACTTTTTTCATGCATTTTTTGAAGTTCTTGAGCATTTTTTCTAGCATTCATAGATAAGGCAACATCCAAATAGATTAGTATAATGTGTGATACATTAATTATGTGTGTCTATGCACGAAATTTAAGTAAATGTTGTGCATAGATGCTTATTCTCAAAATGGTGTTAAACCCTTTGAGCATAAATAATTGGGATTAACTAATAGTTAAGATAGAATTGGATACCTAAAACTTCATATCCATTTAATGAAATTGTGCAAGTGATTAGAATTTATATAGGAATTTAATCATATACATGAAAGAGGTATAAACATGTTCTACATGTCATTGATCTCAAATAACCCTAAAACAACACATAACTCAACCTACCTCAAGGAAAGCTCAATCTAAAACATGCCCATGATAAACTCAAATACTTATTAAGAGCTTCAATTCCTTCCTTGAAGAATTTACTGTCATGCCAAGTATGAGAAAACCATGCCTCAATGCAAGTAAACATTGGCCAATAATACTCATAATGTTTGAGCCTTAATAGGTTGAAATATACAAAAAAGAAAATTAATAAGTGGAAGCCACCAAATAAGTACAACTAAATAAGTACCATCAGATAAGTAAAAATTAAAAAGTAAAGACAATCAGAGAAATAACCAATTTGTTTTATGTTAGGAAATGAGCTCACAAAAAGATAAAAAAAATAGATCAATGACTTAGAAGTTAGCCTCTTCGAGAGGGCAACATCTTTTACATTACATAAATGAACAATTCTTGGATGATACAAACGACAAGGCCTCATTTCTATATATAGGAGTCTAAGGGGTCATAATATAATCAGAGTTGGCGTATGAATAATAATGTAAGGGCAAAACAGTAACAATAGTGGGCTTCTATGGGGCACAATAATAACAATATGGGTACTACATGGGCACAACAATATAATAAGGGGGTCATACTAATAATAATAAGGGGTTACACTAGTAGTATATGGACCTAACCTGCCTCTCTCCTTCAAAATGTATTGTCCTCAATGCTTGAGTAGTTCTGGATGCTTCTACATAAAATTATCATCCTTCCATGTGGAATCTTTAGGAAGTAAGTTCTTCCACTTGATGGGATACTCTGAAATTGATAGATTTTATAGCTCTCGACTTCTCGATTCTATGAATGCTTTAGGTTCCAATATGTTTTTTCCTTCCTTGTCAAGTTCTAGCAATATTGTTAAAACTAGGATCTTTGACAACTTTTCAATGACTTCCCACCCTACTTCACCATTCATTGAGTCATCTCTTGGTTTGCTTATCAAATTTGGCTGGATAATTATACCAACCTCTACCATTTCAGCAACCATATGTTCAATTTCACTCCTTTCGGGATATGGATATCTATAAGGCCTGATGTTTGGAGGAACGCTTCCCGGAATCAAATGAATAGCATGATCATGATCAAAAATATATTAGAGACCTTTGGGAGTCTCAAATACCTTAGAATGATTGTCCAAGACGTTTTTGAGATATCGAGAGATAGATGATTTCGTTGTGGGAACCATTAGTGAACATATTTGTGCAATTACACCTCAGTGTTCTTTCTTTAGAAGCTTTTTCATTCCATAAGAGCTGATTACCTTTCCTGGTTTCCTTGTGATACCCCTTAATTCAACTTCCTTTCCTTTCGAAGAAAATTTCATGAAAGTTTTTTAAAATTAAAAGCTATTGTACCCAAGGATTATAGCCATTAGACTCCTAGTACAACATGAGCACCACCCATTGGAATATAAAGCATTGAGCTATTCAGTACATATTCTCCCATGGATAGCTTGATATTATGGCACTTTCCAGAGCAATTTATGGTTCCTCCACTTACAACCATCACTTGACACTCTTGTGATCGATATAGGAGGTAATTCAATTCCTTCGCTATCTTACAATGAATAAAACTATCGCTACTACCCGAATAGATCAACACTATTACCTTTTTCTTCTTGATATGTTCTTCTATATTTATAGTTTGAGGAATAGTAATGCCGACCAATGCATTACAAGATATGGTCTAATTCATTTCTTCCTTCTCTAAGGTTGATTCCTTGTGAATATCCGTTTCTTTTGATGTTTCTTGATACTTTTATTCCTGATATTTCACTACTTGAACCTTCTTCTTCTCTATATGTCCTTCTATCTTGAGAGTTTGAGGAGTGGTAATTCCTACCATTGTAATACAAGATATGGTCGGATTCATTCGTTCTTTCTCTAGGGTTGGTTCCGAGTGTATATCCTCTTATTTTGATATTTCTTGATCCTTTTTGTCATTAGGAGGCTTTTCTTATAACACCATTGTCCCACCTTCCTTCAAACCTTCCATGTCTTTATTCAAAGCTTCCATGCCTTTCTTCCAATATGCTTTCATACCATCAGTATGAGCTTCATTGGCATATATAAAACTATTTATCTTTTTCTTCTCTAGAATACAATTTACCCTTATATTCAATTTTTGGAAGTCCTCAATGTGCTCTGCCATTGAACCCTTTTGTTTGATATTTATCAATTGGATAAAGACGTTGTTTCTCTTTGTATCCTCATAATGTGCTATCATTTCCTCCATGAAAATTGACCACGTGACAAGTGGTTTACGAGAACAAAGCGCTTTATGCCATAAAAGTTGATTTGGTTCTAAATAATTAGATACAATACCTACCTTTTGTAATAGTGGTACACGATGTAGATCAAAATATTTCTCCATCTGTAGCATCCAATTTACTGGATCCTTGCCATCAAACTTCCCCATCTCATTTTTTCTTGATTTTAGGAGTACGAACGTGAAATGGTTGTAACTTTGTAATTTCAAATATTTAAGTTTTGAAGCTTCAAATTGTAATAGCCCTCTGAGTCCTGTTTCCAACTCTACAATTCTGATCGCAATTAGATTCCCGAAGCAATATTTATTCTCAATCTCCTGCGATGACCTAATTATAGACTAGTTTACTAGAATGAACTTGTACAACATGCCACGTGTCCCTTTTTCACCCTTAAGTCCAAGTGAGACATGTCTCACTATTTCTAGACTCGATGGATTCTCGTTAAGGTACACATATGGTGATTCATTTTACTTATAAGGCCTTACCTATTCTATGATGTGATGATCTCTTTATTTTATCATGCATGCTAGTGATAAATCTTGCATTTAAGCTACAAAATTCCTAAGCAGTGCAAGCCTAAAAGTAACTGAAAGGGGATGTCACTATCACCTCAACAAACCCTCTTATCACTTCACGTTGGTTCTTATCTAGCACAAGGGGAGTATAACTAGATTGGTCCTTATCGAAGTTGGGAAAATGGTGTCAATAAGAGACACAAAGAGGGATGAAAATATATGACATAATATGCAGGATTTTCTAATATCAAGAACAAATCGATTGAGTGAACAAACATAGCTACTGGTATCCGCTTATGTAATCCATGAGATCCTCCATTTTGGCCAAAGTAAACCTGTACCTTGGATTCATTTTGTTCATAGCCCGCAAATTAGTACACATTCACCATTCACTGCCCTTATTGGGTGCCAACACTATTGGTACAGTACCAGGACTTCAACTCTCCCTTATCAACCCTCTATCTAGTAATTCTTGTGCCTGCCTAGTCAGTTCTTCACTCTCCTTAGGTGTCATCCTCTAAGGAGCTTTATTCAGTATAATTTCTTCTAGTATCAAGTCGATTTGTGTGAAATAATCTTCATGGGAGGCATACCCATTGACATATCATCCGATCAAATCTACTCAAATTATTTCAACAACTATTGTATCTCTTCTAGCACATGACTCCTTCCTAAGCATCCTAAATTATATTTGGCATTAAGGCCAAATAGAACTTTTCTTTATTTTGTTCCCTAAAAAATCTTTGGCTGAACACAAAAAGACTCGGCTGCTACTCATGCCACTATTTCCACTGCCACTATTGTCCGTCGCTACTACCACTTCCTCAACCATCGACTCCAGTCTTTAATGCTACCCATCCTTAATTCATATGTATTCTCCATGCCATCATGGAAAACCTTCCTATCAATCATCCACGACCTTCCAAGAAGTAGGGGATGGGATTCCCAAATAACTACTTTGAGATCCTAAATGACTGCCCACTTCCCTGCTTTCCATGCCTCTGGTACTTAATCCCCATATATTTGATGTTTCACAACTTGGGACTGTGTAAGGTATGTGTCGAGGAATATCCTATGGCGAAGTGGGAAGACTTTCCACTTAGCTCAAAGAGCTAACAATTTGTTGCCCAGAGTCAAGAATCCAAAGAAGAGGGTAGTGGAATTTGAACTAGACCAAGCACTCAATGCTTAGGTGAGGGGGAAAAAGGTGTCCTAGATAAAAGAGGTCCCTACATGCATAGGGTCTGTGGGTGTCAAAGGTGGGGGGGGGGAAGTCCATGAACCTTTAGATTAAGTTCCCACACCTGCATGGAGCATTCTTCAATTATCTTAGCTTGTACCACTTCCTCTACCATTGCCTGGGGTGGGGCCTTGTCTCTCCGATGAACTCTATTAAACTGAGACTGAAGTAGGGTTTCAGTTGCTTGTTTGAGTAGGTACTGTTGGGATTTGATTTCTCCCTACTTGTTTTCGAGGTCCATAGTTTCAACATGAAGAGAGCCATCTAGGGGTTGGAGGTTTCCCTTAGTCTTGGTGTCATGGAATATTTGTTCAAGGACAAGGTTTTATAACTCTACCTCTAAAACCTTATTGGAAAGGGAATGAACTTATACTTGTAGTTTATAGTTCACGCATTCAGACTACTCAAATCTCATCACTAAGCCCTGTAGTCTAGATTTTTTTTCTGTTTGAGGGTTGCCCATCATTCTCTATTGATATTCCTAATTCATCCTATGAAAACTTGTAGAGTGGTATTAATCCATGATTACAAATTAAAGTCTCATTGTTTGCTCTAATTTCTGCCACTTAGGGATACTTTGATGTTTATTCATCGACGATCTTGCCTTAATATTGAAGAATCACTAACGCAACATGTGTGTTGTGTTCCCAATTCCTCACCAAATCCTATGCACATTGACATGAAAATGAGCTAGATAGTGATAGTTTCTAACTAACAATCATGCAAGCATGCATTCACGCATACATAAGCAGTACACAATCCAAGGGAACATCTCTTATAATTAATGTAAAGTCCCAGATCAATGCAACCAGTCAAAATTTGATTGCTCTTGGTTCTCCTCTAGGATCTTGCTTGAGTCTATGTTCACCCAACTCCATAATCCCACTATCTCCTTCTCAACTCTACAATATGTACTAATATAATCTACTAACTTTGTTAGCTATTTCTTCATGTTACTCTTCATGTGTTTACTCTTCTCTTTTTTGTTTGCCTCTTCAGGTCCCTTGTAGTCTCTTCATCTGCCTTGCCTTATTGTTCATTTTCCTTTTTGATGTTCTATATCTCGAGATTGTGTTGTTGTTGGAATCTAGGCTAGATTGCTTGTCTTCAAGCATGATTTCAGTTATCATGTTTTTCTTCTCAATCTACCTCGCTTGTTTTATTGGATGCTCTATCCAAATTTGTGATTTATTTTATTATGCTTCTATATGTACACGCTATGTCATTCTCGTGTTATTTCTCCTTGCCTTGTCTTTTTTTTTTCTTCTTTAATTCATGTAACTTCTATTTTACACACGCTTCTAATGCTTATACATAGAACTTCACTACATTCTCTTCTCTCAATCAACCAAAACCACAACATATACACTTATTTTTTCCTAGCACATTTGCAATTTGGATCTTGAAATAGTATTATAAACGCCACCCCGAGGCTCTCCAATTCCCGCTCTAGAGACCACATGCGTGGGTGTACTACTACTATTATTCGAATGTTAGGGTTTTTGTTGTTGCTCACCTAGATATAGATTGGGATTTCCATCCTAAAGAAATGAATTTCGATGTTCCAGCTTAAGATTAGAGAGTTCTGAATTCAGATGAGGATTTGGATCTTGAAAACAATTCAGCTGACGAGCAACCCAACAGATGGAGTGATGGAAGTAATTCCACTCACTCTCCATATACCATTGCCCAACAAAATAGCTAGACTCCCTTCTTGCACCAAGGGGGACTAGAAAAACCTTATGCCTCGCACTTCATCAAGATATGTATGAAAAGTATTCTACTTGGTTTTTTAACACCTACTATAATTGACTCAAACTGCTAGTTTTCATATACGAGATATTAATTCTAGTCATTATGGACGTGTATGCCCAACTTAGATAGCCAAAGGCATCAATGTTGGACTTGATTCATCATTAGTTATTTATGTAAAGATTGGTCATTATGGCTATTAACGACTTTTGCTTTCTACAACTTCCATCTGTGTTCTCCTCCATGACGAGTTGGAACCTAAAATAGAAGTCGTTTTGGGTTTCATATCATGTTAATGTATCTTTGGTTAAGCTCTTACTCCCCCATATTGTGTAGTTTTGACTCGTACTACATGGGAATTGATAGGTGCAAAGATTATAGGATAGATGTGCATATTGGTGGAGATGTGAAATCTCCACTTAGACCTCTATAAACAATACAATATGTGTGGCATTGGAATCCTACCGACCATGTGTGGTGGCATTAATTAGTAGCCTAGTTATTGGAAACCTTTCCTATGACATATGGGAGGGTGGAAGCTACTCTGTGAGCTGGCAAAAGGAGGTAGGAAATTTGTTTGTATTGACATGGCGTATAAAATGGTCAAAGCTGCTGCTCAGTGAACATGGCTCTGGTCAATCTATATCTATTAAGCTAGCGTATGATATTTGGAAAATCTCTAGCTATTATCAAATTATATGGTAAATTCTCCTGTGTGAAGTTGGCGTATGTATCTTAAAATTATCCCCTCTATAAAGGCATAGGGGAGGGGAAAGCTTACTCTTATAACTTGTAGGAAAAATGTATTCAATTTAGTGAATCTTTTGTATGAGGGTTTCGAGGTTAACCTAGCATAGATATTGTCATATGTATCTCATAAATTTGACTTTTTACCATGGCATATAGAAATGGGAGATTGTCCTATGTTCATGTGTATGGGATCGAAGATTATAGTGCATGAACCTAGTGTATGAATGGGAAAAGCTGCTCTTCAAACCTAGCCGTATTCTATTTTTTATATTTTTATTGCACGAACATGGAATATGGGATGGGAGGTACCTAGATTGAATATTCCCAACCTAGTCCAGATAGAGGGTTAGCTTATATGCTACTAGTTCTAGTCCTTGATCGAAATCAAGACGTAGGAACACTAGTTGACCCAGTAGTATTAGAAGTAGCACCACCACCAAGGGCATAACATGAAGCAGATATAGTTCCAGGTAAAGGTAGATCTAAGCCCATACTAGTTTTATATACTCTAGTCATAGATTGAGACGTCGTTCCACCGATTGAAGACTCATATTATGTAGATCCTGCAGCAGCATATTAGCTACCAAAATATGAGCTAGATCAAGTGCGAAAGTCCATTGTTCTAGTTCTGAATCTGGTTGTGTTCAAAGATACGATTCTAGATTTATACCTTGTGAATCTAGTTGTTTCATATCTAGTTCCATCTCGTTAGGGTTAGAAAGACAAGAAAGATTGAAGCCCTATAGAGCCACTAGGCTAGGAAATAATCTTCTTGACACTCTTGATCACTTTCATTTGCCCCATGAAGATGGTAGCTCTATCTCTTCATCCATCCTCACCAACCCCCTATTACTAGTGCTTAGATCGCTTATTGATTGAGGGAAAGAATGTCGTGACACAACAGTTGGCTAGGGGCCTCCTAAACCTTGTATACCGTATGACTTGTCTTTGTTGGATGCTTCACAAGTTTGAAGCTACTTTCAACAGGATTTCACATCACTTCGAGAGAATAAATAGGGCCTTTCACGTTCTCCATTAGCTGCATTGTTTAAGCCCCAAGAAAAATAGGCAAGTCATGGTCATTGAATCATGGCCTTAACGATCCCTATGATATACCAATTATTTTGCTGTAGAACCCCATTCTATGGTGGGTTCTACAGAATAGTTAACTACCACTTGTTCCCCACCTCCTTATAGATACCCTTTAACTCCTTGGAGGTATACTCACCCATAATGTCCAATCTCAATACTTTAAGATTCTTCCTATTGAGAGAGAAGAAGAAAGGTAGGAAAAGTTAGCTTTCACTATCATAGATATAAGAAATAGCACACTACTAGAGCTTCCCTGTATCCAGTTAGTCCCCTCGTTAATATTGTTCTTCTTGGAGAACAAATATATTGGGAACATTAATTTGAGTATTGAAATGAATTTTGTTAACTACAATTTGAATAACCACAATATTTCTCAAAAAAAATTCTTAAAAGATGCCTTTAATAAAGCATCAAAGACTTGGCCATAGACCTGTGATACTATCTTTACTCAAATTTGTCTCAGAAAATCCCAAAACACTAGACCACATGAACCCATGATAATGACCCTCCAATGTTGAACATACAAATTTATGATTCACTATAATTTGTGTAAAAATTAAGATATGTGAAGATAATTAACTAGGCTAAAATATGTGTAATAATAACCCATATGTCAATGGGGCCTAGCTAGCTTGGGCAGTTAAGAGGAACATTTTTATCCTCCCCACCAATGTCCAAGCCCCACTTGTAAAATGTTCCTTAATGGCTTATAGGCATTGGAAAGGTACAAACAATCTCAATTTCATTAAGTGCTTGAGGGTGTTGAACGAGTTAGAATTTAGGCTATTTATGTTAGTAGAAGCAGATTGACTGTTGACATTCATTATTCATAACACTAGAAAATAGTTTTTGGACTATTTGATGCAAAGTTGAAATTTAGTAAAATTTTCCAAAAGATTACAATCTTTCTTCAACATTCTTTACTTTATAATGGTAGGTATATCATATCCTAACATCCAGCAAGAAGTTATAAATACACCAGTAGTGTCAAATAAAAAATAACTTCAATGGAAATGAAAACTAAGTTATAAATTTGTATTACAACACAAGAACATGGAATTCTTGGAAGTGTGGAAAAAATTCTTACAATTAGATGATGAACACAATTCAAACCCTTCCTATAAACTTGAGCAATGACAACAATTGGTTTTGTCGATTCACCCTCAGAAATAACTTTCCACCAATTTTCAAGCCAACCCTTATAAGAATATCATTATAGCTCCTGTTTTCCCTCACAGTGGCATCGAACCGTCAAAATAAGAAAAACCAATAAAGTGTCACAGAAGCTAAGAGAAAAAACAAGACTCAAAGTTTAGCTGGCTTGAACAATCAAAATTATATGGTGACATTTTTTGCTAATTTCTCAATTTGAGAACACAAAAATATATACAAAAGAATTACAGTAATAATACAAATTGGGGACATTTTGAAATACAATATAGTTGATGAATGGGGCTGAATAACACTATCACAGACAACCTTATTTTCTCTAGTTAACATAAAACAGAAGGAAATCATTTTTTATGCACATCTAATTTAATATTAATCATGAAATTACCATAAGTCGTATCGCATTACCTTCATAAGTAAGGCATCTCTTTGATAATGTCCTGTTAAAATATGATATACCAAGCCATATTCCACTTGTAGTCACCATTTATCTAGGTCCATAACGCTGGTGTCTTCCTTTCACATTTTTTTAGTGAGTGACCTTAACAAATGTACCCAATTAGAAACTATTGGCAACTCTATTATATAGATATGTTTGGAAACACTATTATATAGATATGTAAGATGCATCTTTACTGTTCAGTAAAGCTTTTATGAATATAAGGGCTAAAACTCACAAGTCACACCAAACATTCCCCCAAAACTCTCACTGACAAATTTTTTGATAGATACTACTCATGCAAATTGAAACAACATATCTCCATAATAGTTGTGCCTAAAATCAATATCACTTTGACTATCATAATACAGAAAAAATCATACACAAAAAAGCTAAGTATTTCACTATTTAATTGACTTCTTCCTGTAACATGGGAAAAACAATAAATAGGAGCCCACAATAAACACAACCAAAAGTAAATTTGAAATTTCAATAATGTGTATTTACCACAACCAAATTCTTTTTATTATTGGTAGTTGAAATCCCTTATGAAAACAACCAATCAACAGAAACATTTTAGGGAAAAAATGTTCATATTTTTCACCATCAATACACATTCTAGACTCATCAAGAGCAATATAAATATGGATGACACTAACAACTCTTTGATAGTATGACCTTTCCATTTTTTCAACTTTCAATAGTACTATCATAAACAAGCATTGCATTCCTGCATTTGCCGCAAGCTTCAATATTTGTTGTACATTCATCATTTTGTGAAACCAACTAATGTCAACCAGTAGCATAAAACCTTGATTTTAGTAATTGAGTATTCTGTTGTGAAACACCATCCCAAAGGTATTTAAAATTCTTCAGTTTGGTTGTGATGTGATCTATGTTATGATTTTTTTCTAGAATGCCTTCTGCAGTTAGTATTGTGCAGCCTGGAAGATATAATTGCAAAGCCCATATACAAAGTGGATCATATACAATCAGGGCACCATGATACCAAGAGTCTTGTATATAAAAAAAAATTGCACACAAAGTACTGAATAATAGAGATTTCCTAGAGTAAGAATAAGATGACACCGGTGACTAAAGCACACAAATGAAACCTAATAAATGCAATAAATAGAAAGACAAATCAGAAATTAATACACTATATGGATGAAAAAAATAAATTGACCAAGTGAAAAAGAATAAAATATTAACATAAACTACAAGCAACCAACCATACAACACAAATTTCAAAGAAGTGCATTCCCTTTGTTCTTCGGATTCGAAATACGCAAATTGATAAGCAATATTTTTATTTTTGATTGAAAAAGCTGAAACACAAAAAGAGAAAATGAGAGAAAGGACCAAGATCTATTTTGTAATGTTATCGATGTCTCTTTTCCAAGTGAAGTTTCAAATGTTTTTAAAGATTCAATTATATGACATTTTATTTTAAGGGGCGGAGGGGATTAAATCATCTGAAAACACCTCCATTTCATATCCCAATTTTAAAACATTTCTTAAAGAAAATTTGGTATCATGAAAAACATAGAAATAAAATGGCCGAAAACAAGTATTCCCATTCCATCATGTACCAAGCTAGATTCAATCTATATTCAGAAATACAAAATACTTGAATGTTCAAAATACAAAATACAACACATGCCATAGACAGGTACCACTCTTCACATATTTTTGGCTGACAACTACATCTTAACTTGGAGAAACTTTAAAAGGGTGTCATCAATGAGCAATTGACTTGAAGGATACTCCATGTGTACTTGCTCATTTTTCACTACAGCGCACAGGTAGTTGCAAACATTTTCAACTGAGAAAAGACCTTGCAGGCTAAGATAAAAAAGTGAAGGACTATTAATGCACACTCATCGCTGCTTGAAATTGCATTCTTGAACATTTTCTATTACCAATTACACCATATACCAAAAACAGGTACCAACATTGGCAAGTTTGAACTAATGTCTACAACTTGCTTTCATACATCTGTAAATTTCAGACACCACTAATCTCGAATTTTGTGAAAGACATTGAGACCTTGTTGTAAGATTTCAAATGCCATCACTTAAAGGATGTTCCATGAGTACTTGATCCATTTTCATTGAGTTGCACACGTACTTGCAAACATTTTGAACTGAGGGAGGACCTTGCAGGCTTAGATTAGAAGTGAAAGGAGAATCAAAGCAAGTTATTCAATGTACCTTGCACCTATCCACACTCCCCAAAACAATCTTTGCTTTTCCATAATTACTTTGGCGAGAACTATAATGACCAACTGTCTGCATGAGAAGATTCTGAAATAAAATATCCCCTTATGGGACACTCTTGCCATCAATCATTACTTTCGTCTAACTATCTTGCCAAATCTGAATAATATCTAGAAACCATCATAACCTCCAAATAAATCCCAGATTTCTCGTATTACAAATAGCTTACAATTTCCAACATGGAAAAATAGTTTCCATGTAGAGTGGGTTAGCTAGATATTCTATCAAATGGTCCATTAAGTTTTACAGGTTCATGATTTTCATAAACGGTCAATAGATCGAGAGGAGTAACATGTTTTTTCTTTTAATGGCATTCTAATAATACTTAAACACTACAATCAACTATTTATTTGAATGTCAATTTATGATCATTCCAACCTTTCCTTTCTTAACAGCATGATATATTTCCTTAAAACAAACAGTCTCTTTGTCAAAATCCTCAAGTTCCACCTCCAAACAATTCATGCCAGCCAAGAAATTATAGCATCCTTGTCCACATTTCTCCCAAGAGAGTTAACTATAAAATTCTCTCAATTTTTTCAATAATCCCCCAAAGTAGACTACAATATTAAAATTTTCAAACATAAGCTTGTTTGTTTACTTTGAGAGAAACATTTTGTGCCACTTATCAAAATCACTTTTTCAGCAACCTTGTCTTTCCACTACCCCTAACACAAACCTTACAAAGACAAGAAGGTAACCAACAGAGCATCTTGGTAACCAACAAAATAAAATATTTTCTACATACCAAGCAACTTCACACTTTATAATCGTTTTCACTATAGCTTGCATTTCCATTAACCTTGCATCTAACTATTAAAATTTGAAAGATAGACTAGAAACCAATATAAAATATTGGTAGGTAAGACAAAAAATTAGATATCTGGATATGAGATTCTAGGTTGTTCAGGAAAAAACATTGTATGGTCACAATTTTTTTTCCAGTTGCTCAATTTTCAGACTCACCAAATATGTACAAAAGAATTCACATTTTTACATTATAACTGAAAGTGATTTTTTTTTTAATACAATAAACTTTATGTTTGTGGTGAATGGCCCAACGATGTACATCATTATTTATTCTAGTTTCCAAAAAAAACAAGAGCCAATCATCATGCCAAGAAATTATAGCGTCCTTATCAACATTTCTCCCAAGAGAGTTAACTATAAAATTCTCTCAATTTTTTCAATAACCCCTCAAAATAGACTACAATATTAATATTTTCAAACATAAGCTTGTTCGTTTACTTTGAGAGAAACATTTTGTGCCACTTATCAAAATCACTTTTTCAGCAACCTTGTCTTTCCACTACCCCTAACAAAAACCTTACAAAGACAAGAAGGTAACCAACAAAGTAAAATATTGTCTGCATACCAAGCAACTTCACACTTTACAATCATTTTCACTGTAATTTGCATTTCCATTAATCTGGCATCCAACTATTAAAATTTGAAAGATAGACTAGAAACCAACATAAAATATTGGTAGGTAAGACAAAAAATTAGATATCTGGGTATGAGATTCTAGGCTGTTCAGGAAAAAACATTGTATGGTCACAATTTTTTTTTCCAATTGCTCAATTTGGCGACTCACCAAATATGTACAAAAGAATTCACATTTTTACAATATAAGTGAAGTGATTTTTTTTTTTGGAATACAATAAACTTCATGTTTGTGGGTGAATGGCCTAACGATGTACATCATTATTTATTCTAGTTTCCCAAAAAAACAAGAGCCAATCATCATGTTGCACCAATGTAATATGATCCTCATATTTGTTTCATCTAGGATAGTATGGTTTCATAAGCATAACAATTACTCAGGTTGTAGTTCCTTTCCTTTGGCCTTTGTTCATTTGGGCATGCTGGTGTATAGAGATATTCTTTGTGGAGAGCAGAATGGATCAAGGTTGTATTTGGTTTTGTTTGTTGTGATTTTCTGTAGATTAGCAGAAGCCACTGAATATTCATAGTACAAGGACCCATCTCAGCCCATCACTTCTCATGTGGAGGACTTGTTGACTCAGATGATATTTGAAGAGAACATCAGATAGATGACATAGATTGAAAGAATAATTTGCACTGCAAACATTATGAAAAAATACTACATTGGGAGTCTACTGAGTGGAGGAGGTAGGACTCCTTCAACCAAGACATCTCCGTCCACATGGATGAACATGGTGGATGAGATCTATAAGGGTGCCATGTTCACTCATATTCAAATCCCTATGATATGCAACATTATTGTTGTGCATGGCCATTATAATTTCTATGGTACTACTATCATCCCTCAAAATGTGGGGTTTAGAGCTACCATGGATCCTAATTTGGCTAGAAGAATAGGAGCTACTGTAGGTTTGGAAGTTTGAGATACTACCATTTAATACGTATTTTCCCTAGGTATTGTTGTTTTTAGAGATCCTCAATGGGGGTGTTGCTATGAAAGCTATTGCGAGGATCCAAAAAAATTCAAGACGATGATAGGGATAATCTTTGGCTTGCATGAGAAGCCTCCCACCAATTCCACGAATGGTGTCCCTTTCATTGTTGGAAAATTAAATGTTGTGGCCTATGCTAAACATTTTGTGGGTGATGGTGGATCAACCAAGGGTATCAATGAGAATAATATTGTAATCAATTATAAATGATTGATGCACACCCACATGGCTGCCTATTTTGATACCACTTCCAAAGGAGTGTCCACCATTACTGTTTCCTTTTCTAGTTAGAATGGTCGGAAGATGCACGTTAACTGTTTTGTTGTTTATCATGTTATTAAGAAGCAACTTGGATACAAGGGATTTTTTATTTCACATTAGTAACGTATTGACTGAATAAATAGCCCACCTTCTGCTAATTACTCTTTGACAATTTTGATGGTGTGAGTGTAGGGATTGACATCGTCATGGTTCCCTAAAATTTATAAGAATTTATTAACAATATCTCTTTGCAAGTCAAGAGTAGTTTGATCCCCATGACTAGAATAAATGATGTTCTTAGAATAATATTGAGAGTAAAATTCACCATGTGTCTATTTGAGTATCCTCTGGCCAATCCAAGCCTAGCAAACTATCTTGGAAACAAGGAGCACAGGGAGTTGGAAAGATAAGCTGTAAGGAAATATTTCATCTTGTTGAAAAATGAGTAGTCATCAACAAGACTTTAATCCCTTTGGACAAGAATGATTCCAAGGTTTTTGTTGCAGCGACCCATTCTGATAATATGGGTTATCAATGTGGTAGATGGACAATGACATGGGAACAATTAAGTGGAAAATTAACAATGGGAACTACAATTCTTAAAGAATTCAAATCAAATGTCAACTCTTCTACTGAACTAATTTATGAACAAAATCCAGATGACAACTATGTCAAAGTACAAGGGTTCTCATATTCCATTGTCATTGTTGGGGAGGAACCTTATGTAGAAACATTTGGGTACAATATTAGTTTTACCATTCCCCTAGGTGGAAGCTACACCATTAAGAATGTTTGTGGCTCCTTGAAATGCCTTGTAACGAACTACCTTAGCCTACCCAGGAAAATAGCCTCTAGGCCCCATAAATTTGAAAATTTTGTCTTAGTTACAATTATGATTTAATAGTCATGAAGAGTCCGGTGAACCAAGGATCATAACTACTGTAAAATATCAAGGTAGAGTATCATATACCCTGGGGTAATATCACATACTCTCTAAAATGTTACAAAAACTATAATGTCTTCATGTAATATTCCATGCAACATTAATAGAACATTATCTTACATCTATTTATACAAGCATGGGCATGCATCATACTTCAGGCACAATCAAAGCTATCACTATCATATCTATTATGTACATACAATAATATCCACACTATCCCCAATCGGTACAAGGATGATGGGGTTTAGATCTAGTTGTCAGATTTTATAATTCAAATAAACCATTTAATTTTTGTAGGAAAAAGACAAATCATTAAACTCTTTGCAAACCACCTCACCAACATGTAATAGGATATTTTCTTTGGGTCTATTTCATCTAATATAATTATGAACAATGTTATTGATATAGTACATGCAGGGGATGGATGATACTACATCATTATACAACTAACCACATTTTTGCATAATTTTTCGCATGCACCAAAGTCTTATTGTATAAATAATATCACATGAGTTAGAGGCGCACTAGTTTCCTTGATCACATTTAATAAGGTTAAAGATTAGATATAACAACTACTTCATCGCTAACTAGAGTGAAATAAAAGTTACATGCGTAATAATACAATAATTTTTATAGATATTGATAACATAACTTCTATAATTTTGAGTTGATTGATTTAAAAATTCCAACAGTAGGAAATAAATATAGAGATAAGAATCAACATATACTGCATTCCACACATGGGAAACCAACTAAAACCTTTTAATGAATTTGTGGAAAATCTTTGAGCCTTTTAGAAGCCAACGTTTCGGACTAACCTGGTGAGTCCATCATCAGGGCAATGAGATAGTATTTGAGAAGAGAGAATGAATTTCAGAGCGCTATTAATAGTTATTAATAAATTTTTTTATTTATTAGTCTTATTTTGGTCGCTAATAAATTAATTAAATACGAATATTATTTAAATGAATATAAATTTAATTTGTTATTTATTAATAATTATATGATATTTAATTAATAATTTATTATTATTATATTTATAGATATTTTTTTAATGTGGCTATGAGAAAAAAGTTATCCATAAAATTATTAAAGATTCCACAACCAATAACCAAAAAAGAAAGACCCTAGAAAACCCTAGAATCTCCTTACCCTATATTAAAGGCACCACTGACAAAATATCCAGAATTCTCTCCAAACATAACATTATGGTGGCCTTCACTCCCCCTAACACCATCAAAAACATGCTAAGTTCCGCCAAAGACCTAATAGACCCAAAAAATATCAAAGGAGTTTACTCAGTAACTTGTTCATGTGGTAAAATATATATAGGGGAAACAGGAAGATCATTTGGCATTAGGTTAAGAGAACATATTAATGATATTTCAAAAAATAGGTCTGAAAAATCAGGTCTAGCTCAGCATGCATGCACATCCTCACACTATATCTGCATAGAACAGGCAAGATTAATTCATAAAGAAGACCATTACTTAAAAACAAGGGTGAAAGAAGCTATTGAAATCGAAAAAACCTCTAATAACATGAATAGAGATGATGGGCTAAAACTAAGTAACACATGGAAGCCCCTAATAAATAAAACAAAAAACCCTAATCAATCATTTTCACACATACATTAAAATTACAAAATTAAAAAAAAAAAAAAAAAAAAAAAAATTTAA
>APFE031581199.1:161704-180668 GCA_000404065.3 Pinus taeda
AATAAATAAAAAAATTAATTAAATACCTATTAATATCGCTCTTAAATTCATTCTCTCTTCTCAAATACTATCTCATTGCCCTGATGATGGACTCACCAGGTTAGTCCGAAACGTTGGCTTCTAAAAGGCTCACAGGTTTTCCACAAATTCATTAAAATGAAAGCAACCTGTATGGACTCCCTCTTCAATACAACTAAAACCTTACTTAGAGAGTCGAGCACCACCATGCAACCATGAATGACCTCTCATTCCCCCTGAGCCGAGGTTCTTGCCAATTATCAATTGTCTTCAATTGATCAATGGACTCAATTTTTAATACCCTCTTCCATGACTGAGTTTCTATTAGCGGCATCCTTCTTTTTTAGATTTTTCAATTTGCCTAGGTTTTTTTCAGAAAAGCTCGTCATTATCTCCCATGAGGCTTTTCCTCATAAAATATTGCCTTTATCTCCTACAAATATTGTATGTCCGATGGATCTTTATCTCTGATCGATTTGATGTATCACCAATCCATCCAAACTTATCTAGAATCACATCTAGAAGCTTTGTCATGAAATGTTCATCTCTATCCCATTCCTCAATGGAATTTGGCAAGAATCTCCTCTCTCTTGGTGCTCCACCTTCCAAGTGATTTATTTTATTAATTTATTTAACAATACATTTTCTTTTCATATTACATATCACCTAGCTTTCCTCAGCTTAGGATTAGAATAGATTAACCCACAAAGGAGGGTATCACACCTAGATTTCCTTAGCTTATGTTAGGCCCCTATACTACTAGTGTAACCCCTTATTATTATTAGTACAACCTCCTTACTATATTTTTGTACCCATGTAGTCCCCATATTGTTACTATTGTGCCCCATAGAAGCCCATTATTGTTATAATTGTGGCTTTAAATTATTATTTTTATGTTGTCTCTAATTATATTAAGACCCCTTGGACTCTTATATATAGAAAGGAGGTCTTGTCATTTGTATCATCTAAGAATTGATCATTTGTGTAATGTAAAGGAGGTTGCCCCCTCGAAGAGGCTAAAGTCTAAGGCATTCATCTATCTTTTCTATCTTTTGTGAGTTGGTTTCATAACATTTGGTATGAGAGCCGACATAACAATAATAATGTAAGGGCACAATAATAACAATATGGGGACTACATGGGTACAAAAATATAATAAGGGGGTTGTACTAATAATAATAAGTGGTTACACTAGTAGTATAGGGGCCTAACAACATAGGTTTAAAATCATTAACGCAGAAGGAAGGATATCACACCTAGATTTAACTCAGCTTAGGTTTACAATAATTTAGCACACAAGGGAGGGGTGTTACATGCTCCCCCCCATTAAATTTTACAGCGTCCTTGGTGTATCACTCCATCATGTCCTTATTCACAGGTAGCTAGTTTTTGAATCAACAGCTCTCATGGCTCTGCCATCTGATGCAATTTTTCGAATCTACATTGGTCACAAGGAGTCCTCCTATTCCATAACTACATTGGTCACAAGGAGTTCTCCTCTTCCATAGCTACATTAGTCACAAAGAGTGCTCCACTTCCATAGCTACACTAGTTTGAGGGAGTGTTCTCCTTTCATAACTACCTATAACATTGTTTTCAAACCATTTGTGGGAATTGATAGATGCAAAATTTGAACTATGATACATATCATAATATTATTTGATATTACTAAAGAAACTATTTCTCTTTTTCATTTTATCTAAAGAATGCATGTGTGCTTCTTACATTCTTCCAAGCGTTTTTGTTCATTGTTGAACACATTCTTCTTGCAGTTTCTCTGCATGTAACACATCTGTTAGCATATTTTCCACATCAATATGCCTACAATGTCATAACAGATTAGTTCACATAACAATATATATATTCATCATATATATTCTTCATAATAATATGTATGCCAAACTTAACCATGGTTACTTACCCTTGAAACACTTTTTACTTTCCTTCTTATGTGCGACCCCCCAATTGGTTGTCTTGCCATACGTCTACCCGGTATTTTCATGCATACCTACACACAATGTGTATTATACGCACCAATATACATATCATATTTCAAATATGTAACATACGTAGTCATACAGGAATCGTATGCACTGTTGTACATAGTAGCATCTATTCTATAGGCCATCATACCATTCCCATGGTATCACCTGCATGACAAAAAAAATTTCCACATATTTTTCTATCATGTTAGTATCATTCCAAACATTCTTTTATCTTTTCCTAGCAATTAAAACAAATGTGCTCAATTGACATGGAATTTGTATGAGCATGGTTCATTTCTGTAATCAGAGAAAGTTTTATGTCAAGTGTAGATCATTTCTAGATTTCATTTGTTTACAATATTAGTAGCATACTATGGTATGATTTACTATTGCCCTTTTTATGCCTCAACAACTTGTTGGCCATGCATAATTTAGTATAGCTATACATGAAATATTTTACTACTTTCAATCCTACAATCCTTTTAGTTGCAAGTGTATATGATCTTAGGCTACTTACACATTATCTCCTCTTTAACATTAAATCACCCTTAACCAATAGATGATTTATCTATTTTATGAATTCCTATTTGAATTACACAACATTTCTTATGTTTTCCACACACATTATTAATGAAATCCAATAAGACAACCTCTCAAAATTTCTTGGTAGAAATCATGCATTTGAATTTATATGATATCAATCTATTTAAATATATTGTTATATAGCATTTAATTGACCGAGTGGTTCATACCGTTTGTGCTAATACATCAATTACTATGGTTTGTACTCAAGGATACTTATAGTTCCATTATGCATATCCATCGAAAGATGCATATGTCCTAGAAATATGTTAAAGTTAAGTTTCCCCTTCTTCATACTTTCTTCCAATAGAAGAACAAATCACATTGTATGTAGATGCATTAATCAAAGGATTAATTTGAATGACAATTTGTACAATTATATGGTCTTATACTATAACCTCCAGTTTCCTTGTTCAACCTGACTCTTAAACATAATCATAAGTTATTCATGCATACTTTTCCTATTTATTGTTGGCACATAACAGCCCATGCATGTATAACTCGATTTAGACTCAATAATCTTTATGATTTCTCTTCGTCATTCCTAATACCAATTTTGCCCAAGCTTTCATTATGTACATCTAGTTGATATCGTGCTTATATATGTATTTTACCTTCACTTACGAAACCAAAATATCCATATGCTCAAGCATGACTAACTTGGAGATTTACATGAAAAATCAACCCACTAAAATATTGCAGGTAGAAAATTTCCTTTGTTCATATACGAAATCATTATACATAAGGATTTAACACTTCTATGCAATTCCAAATAAGCAGTTATTTTCTTATGCACACATATTTATCTAGTGATCCATTAGAGGCATACTAGGTTCCATAATAAACATAGCGATGATCAAGTTCTAATTTAAAAGAGGTCTCACCCATCCATATACGTTTAGCTCCTAGAAAAAAAGATATAAATATAAGTATTTTTGCTTATACATCATAGTCCATGGAGATGCTATCATGAGTGAGATATCTCTATGGCCCACGCAATAACAGTTACCTACTATGCCACGTACCACTAACTCTACCCTTTGATGCAATAGAGATACATGCTCTTTATATTCTTAACATTGTTCATGGGGACCTTTTTCATTCCATAGCACCTCACAAGTGTTTACCATTTCCTCTCTTATACAATCATCATTTTATTTAGTCAATTCCTTTCATAGCACTTGTACGAGTGTCAATTTTCTTGCATTGTGATAACATGATGAATATATCATTAAGTTCATCAATATCTACCTACCTATTGGATTAATTTGTTCCAATATAATTTTCTATGGGTTCTCTTTTCTCCTTGCAACTTAGTTATTCAAAACTTAATTAATTCAACTTTTGTCACACCTATATGGTTACTCACTTAACATTTTTTTGGATTAAATATTTACTTAATGTTTGGGTGATACAAACATTTCAATTTGTTTTCTTAGTCTGCGCATATTGATAATCAATATTAACAACTTGGCACTTAGCAAGAAATCTCTTGAATTTCAAGTACCTATTTTAAGACACAACAATCATGTGAAAATAAGTTATGTATTCACACTAATGTGAATCTTACTGTAAGTTGGGCATTCGAGGATTCAATTTTCTTGGGTTTCAGCCATATTATTTCTTATCCAATTTATGCTAAATGAAGTACAATATTCCATTTATAGAGTGGTTCAATCAAGCACATCATTCCATCTACATAATCGTTAAAATAAATCTCCAGTAGATCCATTATCATGGTCAAGGTGAAATTTATGAAATTTATAAATATTTGGTAAGAATTTACTATTGCATACTATCATTTAGTTTATGCATCAGAAGAACATATACCCTTCTTTCGGAATTTATGCAACTTCCAATGGATGGGCATGCCTCTCTTATGGCTTTAGATCATCCTCACCTTTTTCTTTCATAACTATTCAACCGAGTAACAAAAAATTTCATCTATAGTTCATATGTTTTATATTTTCACATAGATAATCCATAACTGTACATCGAATTGTCAATATACAAGTAAACAAATGAATTCATTCATTGGGATTAAGCAGAGATTTCTCATGTCAGTGCACGATTTACTATTCTCCACCAAAGGGGATACAGGTCAATGAAAGCGTTGTATCAGCTCAAGAGGTTTTGAATCGCCAGAGAAACCATTGTTCATACTCAGAAATGAAGCCTCATTAAAAGTTACAATCCATACATACTCTTAAGAAGATACTTATAATCTTAACGTGATCTCTTTTCTATCAATCAAAATCATTATGACTTTCTTCTTACCTTGGTTTATTTGTGGTACACAAGAATACTTATAGGTACCAATATGCATATCCAATGCATAGGTCATGGTATATAATAATATGTTAAAATAGATTCCCCTTAATCAATTTTTTTTTGGACGAAAAATTACACTCCAAGATGCATTGTATATAGGTTAACTACATTGAAAAATAACTATGCCATTTCATAATATTATACGCTTATTATAATATTTAACATTTTTAAGAAGAGTTTCAATGTAAATCACATGAAGAAAACCTTTGTCGACGCGTTTAGAACCAACTAGTGTGGTTCATCATTAGGACAAGTTGAGGAGTCAGATCATAGTTGTGAGTTAAATAGGGAGAGCAGCTCTACCAAACAGCTAGGTGTGACCATTAACGACTATAAAAACAGCTAAATTATGTAATAATATTTAATGATAATTGTGGGTCTATTCGTAATAAATAAATCAATAATTTATATAATAGAATCATGTAATATTTCATTTTTATTTTTAAAAAATTCAATAATTTATATATTATAACATTTTATATTTTTTCATTAATAAATTTTATTAGTAATTAATTTAATTATTTAAGTTCAAAGTCAATCAAGGTTGAGTAGAGGGGTCTCCATAACATTTTCTTAAAATTTTTATTTTTATTTTATTTATATTTTTATTATTATTATTATTTATATTCAACATATAGTTCACACGAATACCCGGGTCAGTGGGTAGACCGCTACGGTCCAGGGTTGTTTAAACACTGAAGTGGATGCCACCCGAAGGGCCATCAACACCCCTCGGCCTATTTAACTGAACTCACTCCAAGAGCTTTCAGGATTCGACCTGTGACCTCCCATTGGCGAGGCACTTGATTTGACCGATGAGTTAACTCTTGGGTTGTTATTAATATTAATATGATTATTATTATATATTATTATTTATATTAATTAATTAATTTTTAATTATATTTTAAAAAATCAAGGTCAAGTATAAGGGTAATTTACTCCTCTAATTTTTTGATAAATAATGAAAATTATTAAATATAATAATAAATTATTTTTAATTGCTAGTTAAAAAATTTTTATTTATAAGGGTTAGTTAAAAATAAAAATAAATAAATAAAATAAAAAAATAAATTATAAATAAAATAATAATAATAAATAATAACAATTTTTGGAATAAGGAAAGGGTAAAGAACATAAAATTAAAAATTATAAGAGAAGCCATCTAATAGTTCTAGGGATGATAATATTAAGATCTAATGATAAGGTGTTATTAATAAAAAATAGAACGAGAGTCAAAAAAATAAAAACAAGAAGGTCGAGAACATGACCAAAAATTAACCAAAGGAGAAACCAAGAGGATGGAGAAGGGTACGAGATAAAAAAAGGCGACAAAAGCGGGGAAACCTAGAAAGCTAGAAAAGGTCAAACAAGGGAGGAGGGGGAGGGAGGGTAAGGCTAGACTAGGAAGAAAAGGAAAGGATCCAACAACTACTGATCTTCCCGCTGTCATCTCTATTGATATTTTTTAGCCTCCTTTCAATTTCTATGGCTTCCCTGAATTTACGGTGATGGAACTACACAACCTTAGCAATAACCTTGGCCTCTTCAATACAAACCTGATGCTTTGTCTTTTCCACATGCTCTGCTAACGTTGACGACTTGGTTCTCTCGTGTGTTAGGTCAGCTACATGTTCGTTGATCCTTTGATGGATGGAGCGTCTTGTTTCCATGATATAAGGGGTCCCACAAGAACAAGGAATCATGTAGAGGGGCCTAAAGATTGAGGGAATATTATACTTCTTAAGAATCCGAGCAATCTTGTCTCTGGTTCCCTAGACATAGGTAAGATGGACACCTAGGGGATGCTCTTTGGGTTCTTTTTTAATAATAGAATTCTCGGAGGCTTTAAGGAAAGCCTTTATACCAAGGTGCCTACTATAGCCATTCTCCATAAAGACATTAAGGACATGGGATTTCTCCTTATCGATGCTCTTATTATGAGAAATCCTCAGGGCACGAGTAGCGAGGGTGTTAAGAACACCCAATTTCTGTGTGGGGAAATGTTGGGAATTGGCATGAAGATATTGCTCAGTATGTGTTTTCTTCCGAAACACTGAGTGGGAGAGGGAAGCATCAACATTCTTAGAGATAAGAATGTCAAGAAAGGGGAGGCAACCATTAACTTTTTTTTCCATGGTGAACTTAATGGCAAAGGATTAACAGTTCAGGTGATTGAAGAAGAGATCCAACTCTTCTTGGCCAAGAAAAGTTGGATCTCTTCTTTAATCACCTGAACTATCAATCCTCTGCCATTAAGTTCACCATGCAACATTACCATTTGCGATTCATAATTGCGTGGATGAATGACTGAACTTCAGGTTCTCTATGAAATCTTCTCACTCGTCAGTTTATCGGGTACTAGAAAATAATGAAGATTTTACCAACTGCAACAAAACCCGTGACCTGCAAGCAAGGAGGTAAGGCCTTGGGTTCTTTTCATTAGCCCTATATGGCAGAGGTATAAAATCGTAAATCCCATATCTGATACTGGAAACACAAAACAACAAGAAAAAATCAACACTTACTTTTAATTGTTCACAAAGACTAGAATCTTTAGTTCTTTAAACTGATAGTCACTGAAAAGAACATTAAAAAATATAGAAAATAATGTGAGCCACAGTTTCTCTGTCTCCTGGCACTGGTAATATGATGGTACAGAGGTCATAATCTCTGACTCAAAAATCTATCAAGTCACTTAGGGAAATAAATACATAGAAATGAAATCACAAACATAAGGATTTTCTCTATGTGAGAAGTGTGAGATCAAAAAATTTAGAGTTTTTGAATGTTCCTATCTTGAAGAAAAAATTTGTGGAAAACTATCGGTTCATAATTGAGTCCATAGATTGAGCAACTTGCAACACCATTTCTTCCTGAGGCTCTACAGAAGCAACACATTCTCCACAATTTCTAAATGAAAAACGAATATACAACACTCAATAGGTATTTGATGAGACTCATAAATGGGTAATTATATGGGCTCATTTTACCTCCTAACCTAGTAAAATCAAGCATTCTCTTATCTTATTGCATGATTTTCTAATCATATTTATGCTTATAGAGTGAGTTGAGTTATTTATGAGGCCATGAGGTCTAATATGTGTTTAATGCAAATTATTGATGCTTTTGTGGTCAAAGTCAAGGTTCCAATGGACCAATGGCAGCAATAACTCAAAATGGAGAAAGGAGAGGACTTATAGGAGGGAATCCCCCTCATTACTCCTCACTTTGAATTTCGCTTCATTCAGCTCGGAGTACAAGTAGCCAAGTCATGCATTAGCATACAACCGAGCAAAGTGAAGGATAACTGATGTTAATCTCGAGCTTTGGGAGCCAAGCCTCCCTGGTTTTGAGGAATTTGTTGGGAGCTTCATTTGTATAAGTATAGAGGACTGGGGCCTGACAACGGAGTTGGTTGATTTTTTGTTGAATTTTTGCTGCAGTGTTGTTGATCTAGACTCTACTGAACTTCAAGCTTATTATTTTGTGACAGTTCATGTAATCTTGCTATTGTTTTGGAAATAAAGATGGAATCCTTTTTGAGTTAGCATTGAGTTACCTTAGAGGGCTGAAGCACTTAGGTTAGGGCCCGATCCAAACAGACAAGCTCCTCTTTACTTGTATTTTTATGCTTCATTTCAATTTGTAGATTAGGTTGTTGTTAGATGTATTTCTTTTATGGTGAAGAATAGGTTGCTTTTGATAATTCAATAGTTTTCTTCCATTTGTGTTTTATATAGCAGGTTAAGCAGTGATAAAGGAAAGATCCAAAAGGTTAGTAGGAGTGTCTTGTCCTCTCTTCCTCCCTTTGGGACAATGATTTGAGGCAATGAAATGAGCATGATGAACTAGATTATCCTCCTTCATAGGACTTCTAATGTTTGCAGTTTTCTAGTTGGTTCATAGTCTAGTTCACTTTGCTTCAAAAATTCTTCATCATGCTCATTTCCTTATTTGCAACAGTCCTCTTTAATGCTATTCTTTCATGCAATGGTTATTAGAATTTCCTTTCATAGATCATAGTTTATTTGGATGAAAAAAACTATATTTTTCTAGATGCACTTATTTCCTTGCTTGCTTAATTTCATTGGTTGACTGTTAGTTTTTTATGTAGCAGATATTCTCTAGCAACAAGCCAACCTATCATCGATTCCATCCTTCATCTGATCAATGCCCTACAAGTCGCCCAAGTCTCCCCTCAATTCCTCCTTAGTTTTCTGCATTTTCCATAGAGTTTCTTCGCTCTCCTTGAGAAAATGCAATCATCTCTCTCTCCTAATGATTCTTGGTAGATCCTAGGTTCCCTAACACTTAATTTCAACCTTCATCTACCTTTTCCACCCACTCTTGCACCTTCAAAACAATGAAAACTGCTCTTGGCCTCCTCCTGTAGGCCTCCTATAGAACATTGTTTTTCCTCCTGTAGATTTCCTGTATCCTCCTGTATATTTTCCGGTAGGATTCCTTTTGGAGGCCAAGTTTGGAAAAAAGCCTCCAGAAGGTCACCTGAGACCTCCTAGGACCCATCCACACCATCCTGCATCCTCTCAAGTCCCAAACCACCCTCCATCACCACCTATTCGCTGCCACATTCACAAACAAATAAATTAGATGCATGACAAATTCATATAAAAATACATAAAAATCCAAAAAGATGTCTTTTTCTCATTTGCTTCCATAAATAGCTTAGTTTGATGTTGTTTACTTCCTTGAGTAGGTAATGGCATTCTTTTCATGGTTTTCATAGTGCTTTCTGCAAAAGTAAGATTAGTTGGTTAATTTGGATTTCCATGGTTTTCAGTCTTCCTTTCTTCAAGTAGAATAGCACCAGTAGAGTAATCTCTCTTTCTCCTCTCATCACATATAAAGATTCTTCTGGAATCCATAGAAGTTGGCCTGAGCTCCTAGTGATCTTGTACTTGCTGACCAAGTGCCAACCTGCAATAAGAACTAGTACTTGTGCATACAGCACCATCGCTTCCAAGTTTGTTACAAACTACCAGGTTGATAAGAGTAAAGTAGGAAGCCCAGGAGTTGTAGTATTGTTGCTACAATACATGTGCTCACCACATTTCAGCATCGTTGTTGGGGAAGTATTAGAGTATTCTCTGATTACTACTTTCTTCTATTTTCTATTGCAACATTCTGCTAAGAGTTGATTTCAGTAAAGGTATATTCGTCATTTCCTTTCTTTAATTTCTACATTTCCTTGCTTTCCTATTCAATTCTGCAATTCCCATTTCAGCAAAAGTAGATTGTCATTTCCTTACTTTGAGTTCTGCATTTCTTTTGCTTTCCTCTTCAGTTCTACAATTTCATTTCAGCAAGTTCATTTCATCTAGTTGCAATTTGTTTGTTCAAACAATTTTAGTTTTGCGAGTATTATCAGTGCGAGGAAAAAGAAACAAATTCCAACCAAAAAGATTTCCTTTCATGCCTCATAGGAATAGAGATAATTCAGGTAAATTTTTTCCCAACATCCCCACTACTTCACACAGCCAACCTTATCTCTTCTTTGGTGGTTGCAATCAGGAAGAACCCTTAGGTGAAAAGCCCTACATATTTGAAGAACCTATAGGGGAAGAAGAAGAAGAAAACATTCCTTTGGAGCCAATGGCTGAATATAGAAATTTTAGGGGGAATGGAGAAAGAACAGAGGGTACCTTTCCCATTCAGGAGACCAATGGGGACACCAAAATGAAGAATATAAGCCATTCTGCCCTACCTCATTTCCATGGTCTCACTACAGAAGATCCTAACACTTTCTTGTTTGAGTTTGTTGTTATTTGTCGAATCTATGACTATGCAGAAGATGAGAAAAAGTTGAAATTGTTCCCTTCTACTCTAAAGGATGCAACATTAAGTTGGTTCATGGGATTACCTAGAAATAATATCATAACTTGGGCTCATATGCAACAAGCCTTTAACAAAAATTATCGAGACTATTGTAGGTCAAAATATACTAAAGAAGGAATTTTCCGAATGAGCATAGGAAGTGACGAGTCCATAGAAGACTATGAAGAGAAGTTCCAGCTCAGTTACAAAAGGGTCGGGTGTACACTTGACCCTGAGTCTCTGAAGTTGGTCCTGCTTAGGGGAATTAGAGAAGATCTTTTAGACATCCTCCACCTACTAGCCGGGGGGGACATCTATTAAATATCCTATGAAGACATAAAGACTATTTTTAGAAACCATTTTAGAGCAGCCAGAAAGAAAGGTAGGGGGATTCAACCCATAGCCAGTACCTTTTCCTCTAACTCATCCATTAAGGGAGAAATTGGAACCATGCTAGAAGACTTCAAGTGTGAGATGTTGTAGACTCTTGTCATGCAAATGAATATCTTGCATATCAAAAGGAAACAAGAGGAAGCAGAGAGTGATTTGGCCATATTTTTCCCTAGATGCACAAGGAGGCATCTTAGGAACGAATTCCCATTGAAATATATAAAGGTTTGTTCAGTTTGTGAGGAGAATCATTCTACAAATAAGTGCCTTTCCTTTCCCAGACTTAAAGCTATATATCAAGTGACTAAGGGAGCCACTGAACAACTCTACCACATAAACCAAGGAAGGCCACATGGACCTAGACCATACTAGCAAGGGATGCGAGGGACATCCTAGGCATACTACAACCCCAACACAGCCACTTTCATACCTTTTTGGGGTACCCTTGCTCATCATTCATGGTCCACACCTCCTCATTGGTCCTTCACATCTCAATATCGTGCCCAACCAACCAACCATGCATTTCAATCCTATGCTCAACCACCACCTCAATGGAATGCACCTCATTAGGGGTGGAGGCCCCAATACAACTCTCTTCCCACTCTTTTGCCTCCACTACATACCTAACCACAATAATTACCTCCTGCTCCACCAAAGCAACCCCAAATGCCTGCCTAATCGAATCCAAACCTAAGCAACAGACAGGCTCAGCAAGTGTATAGTGGGGAACCATCATGCCCAACTTATGCTATGGAGATTTACGAAATTAACTTGTGATCTAGGAAAGTTCTCCTAGATAGCCAGCCTCCAACTAGGAAGGTTGAGGAAGATGAAGAGGAAACTGAACCAAAAGCAATTCCACCCTCTCCTGAAAGACTATCCATGACAGTCTAGCCTACCCGAGAAGAAACTGAACGCCTGGGGGAATTGAAACATCTATGTGTATAGATACCACTTCTCCAAACGATAAAGGATGTGCCTATCTACAATAGATTTATCAAAGAGAAGTTATTTAGACCTCCAGGGAGGCGCAAGAGAGATGCCCCAACCATCAATGTCACAGGGAAATTGTTCGACGTGATGTTGGGGCAAGTAATCTGTCCAAAATATCTAGACCCTAAAAGCCCAGTAGTTGATGTCCACATCAATGGCATCATGATTCCACATACTTTTATTGATCTAGGAGCTGCCATTAATGTGATGACAAAGGATACAATGCTCGAACTCAACCTTCAGGGCTCCTTGACGAAGACCACAACTGTGCTACAGTTAGTAGACTGCTCCATCGTTACCCCTGAGGGGATTCTGGAAGATGTGATGGTATCCATTGATTCTTAGGAGTACCCTGCTGATTTCTTAGTTCTCTAGCCGAAGGCAAAGCTCAATGGGTATCTCCTCATTCTGGGAAGACCCTGGTTGGCTACCATGGATGCCTACATTGGCTGTAGTGTTGGGAACATGACCATAAAGAATAGGCATATGTCCAAGCAGTTAATCCTATATACTCCTGCCCAAACTTCATTAGAACATGATCTACCTATCTGGTTGGAGGAGGAAGATGAGGATGAAGTTTATTCTGCACCACTTTATACATTAGAAATCACCATGTGAGGAAAATAGCAAGATGAGGATGATATGATTCAAAATCCACCTCCCAGTGTATCGCCTTTAAAGGACATAGTAAGAGAATCCTAAAACAACCCCTCAAATGAACTTTGTACAGTCGACTCCACTTCTCTCTGTGTTAGGAATATAGAGTTCAGTCCAGAAAGAACCTTGAAAACCAATCCATCCCTATCCACTTCCCAGGAGAAGGAATTGTGTAGCCTGTTGAGAAAGCACTTAGATGCCTTCGCTTGGAGTTATAAGGAGATGAAGGGAGTGCACCCTTCAGTTTGTACTCATCATATATACATCAAGGAAGGTTTCAAGCTAGTTAGGTAGCCTCAAAGGAGGATGAACCCAACACTTAAATATATTGTTAAGGAAGAACTAGAAAAATTGCTTGATGTAGGGTTCATCTATCCCATCTCCGATAGTGAATGGGTCTCTCCTTTGGTGCTAGTGCCAAATAAAAATGGTAAGTGGAGAATCTGTTTAAACTATCAAGAATTGAAAGAAGCCACTAAAAAGGATAATTTTCCTTTACCTTTCATAAATCAAGTGTTAGATGGTCTAGCATGGAAATTTTTTTTCTCTTTCCTACATGGGTTTAGCAGGTACAATCATATTCAAATCAGCCCGAAAGAGAAAGATGAGACCACTTTCACTTGTTCTTGGGGTGCCTTTGCATACCAATTCATTCCTATTGGTTTGTGTAATGCTCTAGCCACTTTCCAACGGGCGATATTGAGTATATTCTCTGAATTAGTTCATGATGCAATAGAGATATACATGGATGACTTTACTCCATATGGATCTGAATTTCCAGAAGCTTTATCTAACCTAGGAAAATTTCTAGACAAGTGTATTGAGATGATCCTGTCCCTCAGTCCAGAAAATGTGAATTTTTTATGACTGAAGGGACCGTGCTAGGTCGTGCAATATCTCAACAAGGATTGCAGGTGGACCCCAACAAAATTGCCATTATCAAAAGGGTCCCACCTCCTCAAAAGATGAGAGATGTTAGAAGGTTCCTAGGCTTAGATAGGTATTACCGAAGATTCATTAAAGATTTAAACAAGCTATCCTCTCCGTTATTTGGTAATTTTGGTAAAGATGTCAAATTTATATGGTCGGAAAACTATCAAGAAGCTCTAGATACCTTTAAAAGCAAATTTGTGACTACCCCAATTTTGATAGGCCCAAACTGGGCCCTACCCTTCCACATTCACATAGATGATTCAAACAAAGCAATAGGAGCAACCTTGGGACAAATTGATAAAAATTTACCTTATGCCATATATTTTATGAGCAAAAACTTGTTAAAAGCGGAGTTGAACTATACCGTGACCGAGAAGGAACTCCTAGCTATTGTGCATTCCTTAAACAAATTCAAACATTATACCACGGGCTATCAAACCTTTGTGCTCACTGATCATGTTGGAATTAGATATTTAATGAACAAGACAGATGTGAATTCTCACATTATTAGATGGTTGCTTTTACTGCAATAGTTTGATTTGACCATTGTTGATAAGCCTGGTAAAGAAAATGTTGTTACTCACTTTTTGTCTAGAGTAAATTTTCCTATATGTGAAGAAGGAATGGTGGATGATCAAGTTCAAGATGAAAACCTATTTTCTATGTCAGTACTCTCTCCATGGTTTGCTGATATAGCAAACTACTTGGTTTCAGCACAGTTCCCACCACACTTGTCCTGAAAAGAGAAGATAAAGATAGTAAGGAAAAGCACTTCTTTCACCTGGATTGGAGGAAATCTCTTCAAACTTGGTGCAAGTCAGATCTTGAGGAGATGTGTCAGGGAGGAGGAAGTTTTTGACATCCTCCCAACTTGTCATGATGGGCCCTGTGAAGGTCATTTTGCAGCAAAAATAACTGCCTTCAAGATAATGCAAGCAGACTACTATTGGCCCACTCTTCATTGGGATGTGAGAAGATATACCATCCAGTGTGATTGATGTCAAAGGATGGGGAAACCTACTCCAAAAGATGAAATGCCCATGTAGCCTCAAGTGACCTTAGAGCCATTTGAGAAGTGGGGCATGGACTTTGTGGTGTCGATCAAACCTCCTTCAAAGCAGAAAGAATACATCATTGTGTGCATCGATTACCTAACAATGTGGGTAGAGACAAAAGAAATTAAAGTAGCCACAGAGGAAAAAGTACCTGAGTTTTTGAGGGATACCATATTCTACAAGTTCAGGTAGCCAAGAGAGTTGGTCACAGATCAAGGTAGCCAGTTCACTTCCAATTTCATTGAAGACATGCTCACACATCATAGAATCAAGCATGGGAATTCCACCCCTTACCATCCACAAGTGAATGGGTAGGTAGAGGTCACGAACAAAGCATTGGAAGGGATCCTGACAAAGGTAGTGAGCAGCGCCAGAAAAGACTAGGCAGATAGATTAGTTGAGGTCACTTGGGCCTACAACACAACATAGAAAACCACAACAGGGTTCACACCCTATGAGCTAGTCTATGGGAAGAAGACTTTGCTGTCAATAGAATTTGAATTTAATATGCAGAAGATGGCAACTCAGCTAGACCTAGACCTTAGCCATGCATAGAAAGAAAGATTACTCTAGCTCAATGGATTGGATGAACACATAATGCAGACCCTTCTACACACATAGATAGTTCAGCTTCAGAGAAAGATATGGAATGACAAAAACATTAGAGAGAAGAAAATTCAAGAGGGAGATTGGGCACTATTCTATGATTCAAGATATAAAGATTTTAGGGGCAAGCTGAGGACAATATGGTTGGGACCCTACACTATGGAGAAATGCAATGAAAATGGTTCAGTTCTGATCAGAACCATTGATGATGAAGCCATCCCCATGTTTGTCAATGGACACTGGTTGAAAATCTACAAGAAACCCCTCTCCACGCGAGAGTTCATTGAACGATTGAATAACTCAGTGATGGTAGTGGAGCATGTCTTAGCCTCCACTTCACCCAATCATCAAAGAAAAAGTAAAAAACAAAAACGTAATAAGGACTCAAGTGAAAACTTCCATGAGGCGCTTCAGTCCCATCATTGGGTTGAAAACCTCTACTGAGGTAGTCCAGTGGTGCCAAAAAAAAAGAGAGAAGAAAGAAAATAAGAGCCCTAGGTGAAAACCTCCCTTGGAGGTGCCTAGGGTAGGCAACTAGGGTGAAAAACTCCCTGAGGCACCCTGGTTGTTTAAAAAAAAAAACAAAAAAGAGAGAAAAAGAAAAAGGAAAATGAATTTCCAGTTGTATCACAGGTTTGCAGGAGGACTCCAGGAAGCAACAACAGGTGCCATGGGAGCTCTAAAACTAATACCAACACCTATCATACCTTCCCTCACCTTTCTCCATCATTCTTGACATTATTTTCACCTCACTATTCTTCTTGTTTGAAAACTGTGTTTTCTACAGGAGGCCCTATGTTTTCTATAAGAGGCTCCTCTAGAAATTACAAAGAGCCAAAAATGGATTTTAAAGGGATTTTGAGGAACAGGGAAGCTTCATAAAGGATTTATAAATCCTCCTGCAGTCTTCAATACTCTCTTCCATCATTTCTAGACCTGCATCATATCCCAAGCACCATTCTTCTCCCCGCCAAGAAAAAACATAGACAAAATAGTTTTCTTAGAAAAAGAAAAGAACAAAAATAAAAATAAAAAAGGGAACAACACCATTCACCTCACCTAAAGCCTATCCTTTACCTTTCCATCTATATTTTCACTTTTGGCATCATCCTCACAACCCCAAGCACAAAAAAAGATAAAATTTCAAAGGGAGAAATAGCTACAGGAGCTCCTGTATGAATTCCTATAGCAGTTGATCCCATTAAAATCTAGCATCAACAACATGAGGGTGCAAATATGAAGGTTGGAGTAGACACTTGAAGATCATATCTAGCTAGAAAGGAACCTACACATAGCATATCCATATCTCAACAAGTATACAAGCATGCATCAAAAGAAATAAAGGCATGCAGAGAGGGAAAGGCCATAGCACCTCATAACAAACACATTCGGATCTCAGGTAAGTAACTAACTCACTCCTTTCTTTGCATTGGTATAATTAGAGAGCATGCAATAATAATGAGATGGTTGAGGCTAGTTAGGGTTGAGGTGGCCTATTAACCTGGCCACCTTCATCCAGTTGACTTCACTCATCCGAAGATGTCACCACACGTGTGTTTAGTCAAACTCAAGAGAGATGGCGAGTGCAGGTAGTGGAGGTGGTGGGAAATCTGATGCAATCATGAGGGGTGATTACAACGAAAGGGAAATGATGACAAGGTAGGGGGGCCAACGGTCTGAATGGGGCCAACATACACTTGGCCAGCTCACCCTCCACCACTGGAAATATCCATAAAAAGCCATAAGTACTCCTCACAGAAGCACTCTCACCACTTTTATCCTTCATTCTCTCCTCGAAACTCCACTCTTGCTACCTTCTCATGCCCCTACAAGCCTCGTATCCATCGTTCTCCGTTGATCTCTCCAATATCCTTACTCTCGGTGTTCTATAGTAGAACATACAGGTTCTATAGAAGAACCTACATGAATCCTACAGGAGGGCCAGTACGCTCTTTTGGAGAGGGAAAACACGATTTTTAGTGTAATTCTCAAGTTGAAGAGCTAGGTCCTTCGCATACCTCCCTTGAATATCAAAATATGCAAGTAGTGGTTTAGTTTTGAGGAGAAAATAGAACTTTTTAGTGGAGGAAATTCATAAAAAGAATTGATGATTATTTCTTAAAAAAAAAACACACAGTCTTTGTCTCTCTGTTTTCTTCAAAAAAAGCGTTCTCTCCATTTCCATAGTTGATTTTCCAAGGAAGCATAAACAAAATGACAGGATTTTCTATTAAGAAGGAACCAACCAACTCCTCGAGGCTCCATGCACACTGCTAAGTAGTGGACACATTCTGAAGATCCAATTGGATGAATGTTTTGAGAAATTTTGAAGGTTTGATGAGGAAATTGCTCAGGAATTTTCCCACTCTTTGGTCCCTCACTCCAGAACACATGCCACTATCATCTTTAGCGGCCTTTTCATGGAGATAGCACCTGAATTTATCAATAGGGTCACTACCCTTCCTCTTGGGTTGCCTTGGAGTAAGGATGAAAAACCAATTGATCAGGTTGGGAAGAAAAACTTCTTTCAAAATAATGAAACCCCTGTAGAAGATAAAAATGGCATAAGAAGGGCTAGCATACCATACCCTTGGGATGACTTTAGCTATCAGATAATCAAGTATATTTCCTGTGAGGGGAGGTATAGCATTGTCTATGGTTACCACTTTAGAATCATGCATGAATTAAGGTATGGCATGGACACCCCAGCCCCTCAGAAACTCAACATCCTTTACTTCTAACTATAGTCCCTCATTGACTCCAGTATTAAAGTAAAAGTAGGGAATCCAGACCAACTAGCCCACCATGGGTTAATCAAAATATTAGTGGGAGAGGCCCTCCATACATTTACAATCCCTATAGCATGGGAAATTTTCCGAAACATGACTTTTGAAGATGACATAAACGCCCTGACCAATGATATTAGCCCTACTAGTAGTGAGGAGGAAGAGCAACAAGAGGGAGAAGGTGGAGAAACTGTCTATTTAGAGGAACAAGAAGGGAAGAAGGAAGAAACCAAAATAGAGGAGTAGAAAGCTGAAGAAATATAACAGAGAGAAATAGAGAAAAGAGAGACAGAGAAAAAGACAGAAGGAGGAAAAGGAGCAGAAAAGATAGAAGTGTATCCTAAGACCCTAGAAAGAGAGGTAGCAGCTGCTCTCACTGCCCTCAACACACCAATTAAACCAAAATGAAAGATGAAGAGACAGACCTCAATGTATTTCAAGGCTAGGAAGAGCACAAGGATCAAAACAAGGAAACCCTAGCCTTCTTCTAATGTGCCTATTGTTATTGAATATTCGCCCTCTGCCCAAGGAAAGGAATCCCCTTCCAAGACACCTATCACTTGTTGACAATAATACTAAGAGGGGGGGGTGAATTAGTATTATCTAATTCTTTTACCAAAACTTCCTTATTTATACTTTGAATTATTTTTGCATACCAATACCATAAATAATGAGCATGAACAAGAAAAGGAGACAGTCACATCAAAGAACACCAGATATAAGGTGGAAACCCAATGTGGGTGAAAACCACCTGTTGCAATATGTCTCTATCTTCTTTCAAATTAGAAACTCC
>APFE031581199.1:181199-196429 GCA_000404065.3 Pinus taeda
CCACGGGCCAAAACCATAACAAACCAATACCATCAACTCAATACTAGGGATCAACACGTTTGTCGAGATGCCATGGTCCAAAAACAATAGGTTCAAATTCCAAGGACTAACTACCATGGACCAAAGGTAAGTTTTCCCACATGAAATAAACTTTTCTCCATAGGTTCAAATTCCAAGGACTAACTACCATGGACCAAAGGTAAGTTTTCCCACATGAAATAAACTTTTCTCTGCATAAAATTTCGTGAGCTTTTCTCCACATGAAATAAACTTTTTTTTTTTTTTTTTTTTCTCATCATATTGAGAGCCATGCCATGGGTGTTGCCATCAAGTACAACATCTGTAACATATAACCATACCAGAAACTGTCTATTTAGAGGAACAACAAGGGAAGAAGGAAGAAACCAAAATAGAGGAGTAGAAAGCTGAAGAAATATAACAGAGAGAACTAGAGCAAACAGAGACAGAGAAAAAGACAGAAGGAGGAAAAGGAGCAGAAAAGATAGAAGTGTCTCCTAAGACCCTAGAAAGAGAGGTAGCAGCTGCTCTCACTACCCTCAACACACCAATTAAACCAAAACGAAAGATGAAGAGACAGACCTCAATGTATTTCAAGGCTAGAAAGAGCATAAGGATCAAAACAGGGAAACCCTAGCCTTCTTCTAATGTGCCTATTGTTATTGAATATTCGCCCTCTGCCCAAGGAAAGGAATCCCCTTCCAAGACACCTATCACTTATGAAAGGGGGACTCCTAGATCTCCCACATGGAAAGAAAAAGTAGAACTACAGTACTCAAAAATAGTTCTACAAGAGGCACAACCTGTTCTACAAGAGACCTTGTCAAAACTACAGGAGACTGAAAAACTTGAACAAAGGGTAGAAGGATAGCCACAGGGAAAGGAGGAAGCAACAAAGGCACAAGAACATGACCCCCAACCTAGTCTTTGCTCTTACTACAGTGTTCTTGAGGGGGGAGAATCATTCCACAAAAATTTGCAATTCCACTATTCTTTGAGTTGGAGAAAGAAAGAATAAGAACCCATAGGTGGATGCAAATAGCCAAATCCAAGGGAGTTGAGGATATTGGACACATGGAGAACAAACTTAGAGAAATAGGAAAAGAGCTAAGTGTTTTCAGACACAGAGAAGCAATCTCAAGAAGTCACCTAGAAACTGAAAAAGAATTGCTAAGAAGACAACTGCAAGAGAAAGAGAACCAACTGGCATGCATGGCCACTTGGTCCATGGAGGAATTACATTATAGGACACCAAAAAAATCCTATGGCCTGTATTTCAAGGACCAATGGATGCAATTCAGATCAAGACTTTGGTAGAAAGAGGCACAATTCCTTTCCAAGATTACAAGCAATTTATGGAGCCATGTGACCAAAGCACATCACAAGATAAGGCAAAGAAGGCAGAATTCTATCTACATAACATGGCCCTCATAGACATGAATGTGTGGGACCCCAATGTTAGGCTAGGGGATCTCCAACTAATGGCCGTGGCCTAATGGATGAACCATGAAGAGTTAAGGGCAACATAAATAAGAAAGTTGATGATAAAGGAGCAGAATGATCCCTTAATGATAAGAGCTGAGCCATCAGACCCCATGGCCCTCATCAACACACATAACCTGCTTGCACATAATCCTCAATTTCCCCTAGATACATCAGTGATCAGGCACAAGCCATTGCATATTTTGAGGATATGCAAAGATTACTTGGGGATGACTGTGTGCATGCTTGTATGAGGAGATGGAACACCTTACCACATAGTTTGCAGATAAGGGAGTATCATTCCCAATGAGGATGAAGGAGGCATTAAGGAGATTGCCAATGTACAAGCACTCCATGCAGAGGCTGAAGGTAAATTGGATTGGCCTCAAATTTAGTCCCCCACTACTACTAGGAATGCTAGAGGGAAGAAAAGAAGAATAAGAGCAACAACAGTGGGAAGAGGTAGATAGAAAGGTAGGATTCTACGACAAGGAAGAGGAGACCACATCAGAATCATGTGATGCTAGGGAGGCTACCAGGGCCATCAAATATGAGGAGATGGACTAAGTTGCTCAGAGGATGAGTAACACTTTCAGTAGGGGGTGATTATGAGCCTGATAAATGGGTAATTATATGGGCTCATTTTACCTCCTAACCTAGTCAAATCAACCATTCTCTTAGCTTATTGCATGATTTTCTAATTATATTTATGCTTATAGAGTGAGTTGAGTTAGTTATGATGCCATGAGGTCTAATATGTGTTTAATGTAGATTATTGATGATTTTTGTGGTCAAAATCAAGGATCCAGTGGACAAATGGCAATAATAACTTGATTTGGACAAAGGAGAGGACTTATAGGAGAGAATCCCCTTCATTTATTACTCCTCACTTCGAATTTCCCTTCATTCAGCTCAGATTACAAGCAGCCAAGTCATGCATTAGCAGGTAGCGGAGCAAAGTGGAGGATAATTGAGGTCTATCTCAAGTTTTGGGAGCCAAGCCTCCCTAATTTTGAGGAAGATGTTGGGAACTTCATTTGTATAAGTATAGAGGCCTAGGGTGTCACTAGGGAGTTCGTTAAATTCTTGTTCAAGTTTTGCTGCAATATTCTTGATGTAAACTCTGCTCAACTTCCAGCTTATTATTTTGTGACAGTTCATGTAATCTTGCTATTGTTTTGGAAATAAAGATGGAATTACTTTTGAGTTAGCACTAAGTTACCTCTGAGGGATGAATCTCTTGGGTTAGGGCCCGATACAAGCAGCCAAGCTCCTATTTACTTGTATTTGTATGTTTCATTTCAGTTTGTAGATTAGGTTGTTGTTAGATGTATTTCTTTTATGGTTAAGAATAGGTTTATTTTGATGATTCAATAGTTTGCTTCCATTTGTGTTTTCTATAGCAGGTCAAGCAGTGATATAGCAAAGATCGAAAAGGCTAGCAGCAATGTCTTGGCCTCTCTTCCTCCCTTTGGGACAATGATTTGAGGCAAAGACCCTCTTGCTGCCCCAAAAACACAGATTTTCCTCCTTCACGGGACTTCTAGTGTTTACAGCTTTCTAGTTGGTTCATAGTCTAGTTCGCTTTGCTTCATAACTTATTCATCATGCTCATTTCCTTATTTGAAATAGTCTTCTTTCATGTTATTCTTTCATGCAATGGTTATGAACATTTCCTTTCATAGATCATAGTTTATTTGGACGAAAAAAACTTTGTTTTTCTAGATGCACTTGTTTCCTTGCCTGCTTAATTTCATTGGTTAGATTTCAGTTGTTTATGTAGGATATATCATCTAGTAGTAGGCCAGCCTATCAACCATTCCATCCTCCATCTTATCCATGCCCTACAGGTCACCCAAGTCTCCTGTCAATTCTACCTTAGTTTTCTGCATTTTCCATAGACTTTCCTCTCTCTCCTTGAGAAAATCCAATCATCTCTCTCTCTCCTAATGATTCTTGGTAGACCCTAGGTGCCCTAACACTTCATCCCAACCTTCATCTACCTTTTCCACCTACTCTTGCACCTTCAAAACAATGAAAACTACTCTCGGCCTCCTCTTGTAGGCCTCATATAGAACGTTGTTTTTCCTCCTGTAGACCTCTTAGGACCCATCCACACCATCCTACATCCTCTCGAGTACCAAACCACCCTCCATCACCACCTATTCGCTGCCACATTCACAAACAAATAAATTACATGCATGAAAAATTCATATAAAAATACATCAAAACCCAAAAAATGTTTTTTGCTCATTTGCTTCCATAAATAACTTACTTAGATGTTGTTTACTTACTTAAGTTACAGGTAATGGCATTCTTTTCATGGTTTTCATAGTGCTTTTTGCAAAAGTAGGATTAGTTGGTTAATTAGGATTTCCATGGTTTTCATCTTCCTTTCTGTAAGTAGAATAACACCAGTAGAGTAATCTCCCTTTTTCCTCTCTTCACATATAAAGCTTCCTCTGGAATCCATCGAAGTTGGCTTGAGCTCCTAGTGATCTTGCATTGATTGACCAAGTGACAACCTGGAGTAAGAACTAGTACTTGTGCATACAACACCGTCACTTCCAAGTTTGTTACGAACTACTGGATTGATAAGAGTAGAGTAGGAAGCCTAGGAGTTGCAGCATTGTTGCTACAATACTGGTGCTCAACAGTATTGTATTCAATGTTTCAAGAGATGCATTGAGGTAAGAATTGCCATTATATATATAAGCAACAAACCCTCTTGCCTTATTCAGTATCTTTCAACCTAATTCTCGTGCTTTCCTTTTTCAAGGCAGTAACAAATCAGGTTGTGAAGTTAGAGGCGGTTATAACTATAGGATTGATAATTTTCCTAAGTATTTAGGTAATGCCTATCATTTATACATTGGAGGATAAGATGACAGGATAAGAATCATCCTAAATTTCGAGCTTCTATCCAATTGTAAGGATGTTTCTTAACTCGACTCAGGATAATGATCACTCCAAATTGAGGCCTACACTACCAGAAGATAGTTGAATAAGGAAACAATGACTACAACTTCCCCCTACAATGGTATATTCATTCTGTGGCCAACTCACATAATAATAAAGTAGGATAAGGCATGCGAAAGAAGTAAAACAGAAAGTGTTAGATTCCTATACCAATAGGTTTCATTTTTCATGATTGACAGTGGAAGTGCTAAATATGTTCATCCCTGCATGCTGCAGAGGTTCCATATTTTGTATACAGGCAAAGAAAATTAAAATATGAAAAGAGGGTATGCCTTAAAAGAATAATCAAAAGGCAAGAAAATCAATTGGTAAGAAAAAATAGTGAAAATGAACCCCAAACCAAAGACCAGGAAAGTGGCTAGTTAAAATGCCACTGTTATCTTATTTTGCAAGATCACCATGTGAAGGTACTGTTGCTTATTAACAGTTCAATGGATGGCCCAACAGTTCAACCTGGACCATGCCATGTTTTAAATTGCTGTTGTAGAATAGAGAAAGCGATACCTATCCAAACAATTCAAGCTGGGCAGATGAGTAGCTAGGTAGAGAATTTGAGGAGCCCAACTGCTTAATCTGGGCCCTTGGAAGAGATAAGGGTACATTTAGATAGGAGGACAGTCAAAAGAAAAAGGGACAATCAGGGTTTTCCAGTTCAAGTGCACCCAATGCAAAGGAAGAAAAAATGTTAGGTGTATTAGGCTGGGTAGGTAGTTTGAGGTTGGAGAAACAAGGTTATCATTACTTTTAGTCTTGTCAGGAAGGACTTATCTCACTTATGGCATTGATACCATGGCAATTGTCTGATGGTGCAACAAGGAAGCATGACTAACTTCCCCTTCATTCCCCTAGAAATCATTAACTAACATCCCCTCAAGGACCTTGGGATCTGCCCAAAAGTCCAGTTTCACTCCATTCTTGTTACAAGCCAAGTTGACATCTGAGTTGACTTAGTGAAAAGAAGCCACATTTCTTGTGTAAAGTTTATCTTTCCACAATCCATTCATTTCCCTATGCTTAAGTTTCCATTCTATAAACTTAGCATACATCCATTTCCTTTTCATTCCATATTAACGTCTAACCCTATTATCTAGCTCCCTAAATCATTTTCCCTACCCATATTCTACAAGAAACTATATAAAAACCCCAAATAACACTAAATATTCCCCCCATGGAAACTATAGCCAAATACTATAAGTCGGGATACATTAGGTCCATTTCGGACCCATTGCTAGCCTATCTGCATTCACTTACCCTTAGGATTTATTTAACACCCTGTTAAATAAATAACTATGTTCAACCAACCTCTGCGCACATTTTATTGGGGTTTTATTAATATTTGATTGATAAAATAACCAAATCCCGAGCGCATATTAAACGCAAAACATAAGGTTTTAACCACCCGAAGCCGTGAATAATCAATGAATATCGAGCGCGCTTTTCCACTAAACCTCGACCGTTTTGCCCGCCCGAACACCATAGGATTGGCCCTCCCAGATCCAACGGCCCTAACGAATATCGGGTGCCCCTTCATAGCGGTACGATAGTACCCGATGTTCGACGGTTTCACCGTCGTACACCGGGACAGCTGTTAGCATCCTATTGTATCGGGCCGCCCCTGACACATACCACTCCCATACCAAAAGCAATCTGACGCAAAGTGCTTACCACCCTCCCCACTTGCGTACGTCACCGTATGACGTTGCTGCCACGTCGCTTGCCACTGTACTGTACCTGCGCCATGTCACCCACTGACGTCATCACCCTGCCAACATTTCATGATGACGTCATCATCTATGTCAGCTGCCACGTCATCTTCCATACCCTCTATTCGAAAAAAAACACGTCATGATGACATCATCCTGGGAAGGCACCAAAAGTGCTAAAATTCCGAAAAATTGGTTAAAAGTCGTGAAAACGACTATTTTGGTTTATTTCTAATTGTGGTTGTGTAAATGACATGCATGCGAATTTACAAACAAATCACCTTCCGCAGCTTATACAACCGGTCAAGCTGCAATTTGGCTCTGCAGCAGCACTCCATAGCTCGACCTATACCTGTCAAGTGCCCTCAGTGCCCTGTAAAGAGGTATTTATCCACATTTTACCCGAAAGCCCTGTTTTTTCTCTTTTGTGTTCAAAATTGCCAAAGGTACTTGCATTTTATCTCCATTAGCATTCCTACCAATCTGTCCCTGTTCATTTGAGCTGATAATTCACACCAAACCTGCAAATTTCAACTAATCTCCTCTGTAAACAAGCTATCCTTACACTCTATTCGTCCATATTTGCTCAACAACTCCACAAATCGCTCAAACTTTTAGTTAAATTAGCCGAGCTCCCTGTTCCGATTAATTGCAACCTATTTTCCTAAAGGGGAACCCTCAGTTTCCCTTTCCCTTTGTAGACTTGTGCCCCTTTGGGCGAAATTCAACTCCACTTCTCTCGGCGCTCAGTCCACAGAGCCTGCAATTAAACAATTTTATGTGAAAAACCGAGTCAAAGTGCTGTAAATTTGTTATTCATCATAAACTGCATACACAGAAGTTGGTTTGGGAAAGAAAGTCAATTTTTCATACTTCTGTCAATATCCTCTAAGCTTAAATTCCACTTCCTATTGTTGTTTGCACCCACATTGCAAATTCATACCAACTGTATAAGATATGGAGACTCCAGTAGCCTTGAACATTGCTCCTTTAAATGCTCCACACATGGACTTAGAGTGGCTACCATTAGCAGACAGATACTTTTAGATCAGAGATATGATGGCCTTACTTCTCACCTCAAAGTTGCGGGCAAATTCAAACACAATCACAGAAATAACACTGATGTTCTAGGGATTTGGAAATCCAGCATGCCCCTCTATTACCTTCCAGAAGTCAATGTGCTACCTGATTTTATTCACCTATGCCATGCACACTATGAACCCACTCTCAGGGCAATTCTCAGTCCAGATGGGTCTGTGCTGTTCTATATCACTCCTCAGGCAATAAATGAAATGTTGAACTTTGAGCCTCCTCAGACTCTGGTTCCCCTCAGAATGAAACTCTTCCTGGATCAGGGTGCAAGACTCTCTAAGGCAAAAATATCAAGAGTTAGTCAGTTGTTTATGGAGTCACAATGCCAATATGATCATCCTCCTTGTTACACAGTAAGTTGTCACCGTTGGTCACCGTCCTTGTTGCACCCCCCGCTGTCACACATTGGAGGACACATTTACGGACCTGTGACCAGTGACATAACTTGAAAACACTTGCATTGAAGTCTCCTGAGTATGAAGTTCAATAACCCTGAAGACACCCTCTGAAGATTAACCTTGGAAAATGCCTTTTTCCCATTAGCGCGGGTCCACAGTGTTTTAGCCCGCGCTAATGGCTCAGTACCTACAAAGAGGGCGCGCCCATAGACGCTCTGTCCCAGAGCACGGCCCGCGCCACACAAATTGGGCATGATTTTTTGGCCAGCGCATGCTAGAATGCTTTTTCCTCTGTGACTCACCCAGTTCCATGGAGGAAAAAGCCCACAAAAGCAGTCGACCGTCGGCTTTTCTATCCAAGGCAACTCAACTCAATGGCTATTATGGGACATTACCAAAACTCAAGATGTGTCCACATACAATGCATATCTCCTCTCCCCCCCATCTATAAAAGCCTATCTCCACATAATGAACGGGCTAGTTCTAGTTTTTGGAGGCAAATGTTAAAAGTGCAAAGAGTGAACAAGCTAGTGAGAGAGATAGTATTGAGCTAAGAGCTGAAAGAAAGGTTATGCTGCCGGATTGTGGAGAGAGAAAGTGACCTTGCAAGACATGTCAGACTGACTGCCGACCCAGCTAGAGAAGATTTGCAGCGTCAAGCCTTAAGTGGTTGTAATTCCTTCTCTCTTTTCTATTTAATGATAAGCGACTGTTATTATGGTTCCATTCATGTGTTCTACTGGTAATATGTGAATTGTATCTTGCTTGACTGGTATATAGCTGTACGATTTTGGATTTTATGCTTGTTTGTGGGTTGTTCTTCATTTGTGCAGGTATCCATGTGTGGAGCGCAAGGATAGCAACCGACCAGAGCTAGAGGACAGGAGCGACACTTCTCCCACAGCAAACAAGCGTTGGATCCCAGGTTGGTCTCCTTGATCGACTTCTAAATTGTATAGTTAGGAACTTGCAATCAGCGTGATTGATTGTTGCTAGACCCCTGTGGGGCTAGTGGGATCCACCTCTGTCCGTAGAGGGGATTTACCTCCGCAACAAATTGGCGACTCCGCTGGGGAGTTTGTCTATTGATTGTTTGAGTTATATTGTCTGAATTGTAAATCGAGGACGGAGCCTGAAGAGCGGCTAGGCAGCCTTCGAAACACTTCCGCTATGCGGAAGTGAAGTAGGTCAACGCCCCTTCAGTCCATCTCCGGGTTGATTTACAAACTGGACGGTGTAGATCTTGCTTTGCATGTCTTTTTGCTGTCATTTTCTTGTCTGAACAATTTCTTTGCTTACCATTCTTGCTATCCTTCACTCACTGGCTCTGTCTAGTTCTCTTTTTCTTTTTTTGTCTGGCAAGTTCATGCCAGCGCGTTTTTTCTCTAAACAGTCGTGCTTCTGGGCACGGTCTACCTTCAGACAGCTCGCGCTACAGTCTGTTTAGCGCGGGTTGCAGGCTCACAGTCGCGCCTCTGTCTTTTTTGCCTGTCTTTTTCCCGCCAGCGCGTTTTCCCTCTGAACAGTCGCGCTACTGGGCGCGATCTGCTTTTGGACAACTCGCGCTACACTCTGCTTAGCGCAAGTTGCAGGCCCACAGTCCGCCACACTGGTCAGATCTGTTTATAAGCCTGTTGGTCAGTCTCTGATGCTTGGATCTGGTTTTTGCCCTATGTTTGCCTTCTGAGAGTCTGTTAGATAGGTAACTGGCTGGTGGTGTCTCATCCTTCGGTTGTTTGCCATTGCTTTCTGATTTCACACTTTCTTCTTTTTGTGTTATCAAACCTCCCATGGGATTGACGATTTATATACCCAGTTCTGTCATCATCAGACTTTTTCTCCTAGTGGTTATATCAGTTTTTGCATTTCATGTTGCAAATACCTCGCTTGTAGCCCACTCATTTTTCCTTGATTTCGTGAGAACACAGCTTACATAGTTACATGGAAATTTAGTTTTTCTTTTGCTTCGTTGGGTTGTTGTGATTTGTTTCAAAAACTGGCTGTTGAATTCTTTAAAAGCAATTTCCTGATAATGAACATCTCTTGAAAGCTTTAAGTGCATCATCATTTTTTTTTTTTAAAAAGAAAAGAGAAAAGAAAAAGTTTTTGTTTTTTCATCATTTAGGCATGTTATGGTAGTTTTTCGCTTTTAAATAGAAGAAAAAGAATTTTTTTTTTTTTTTTCCTTTCTTATTGATTAGCTGCATTAGAATTTCTGGACATCGTTTTGTTCGCATGAACCTCTTAACTCTCCTGTAGCTAGTTTTCATTCAAACAAAACGAATTCATTTCTTTCATGTAGTTGCATTTAGCATTTTTCGAGAGATTACATTCGCTAAGGCCAACAACCGAAACTTAATTAAAAGATCAACGTAAAATTTATTCAATGAACCTAACAACGCATTGGAATCTAACGCTCATACTTTAGAAGTCTAAGCTAGAGACGTGTTCCAGCGTCGTTAAGCCTGGAGGTTTATCGTCGAGTGGTTGGGTGATTCCTCCACGGTGAAACGATAGGTACCAGTACGGACTGTGCTCCCACGCACCGTCGCGTATATTTTGGGAGACCCCTATAGGATTACAACCCTTTTATCCTTAGGAAGTCGAGTCTGCCGCCCTACGGACCGTAATGCACTGAACACAGCATTCGGGAAGATTGACTGCAGTACGGGAAGTCCTTGGTGATCTTCTGATCGCTAAGGTGTATAAGCCGTTTTACGGTTCGTTTGGCACACCTTCTTGTCTAGATTTCCAGAGTAGTCAGCTTTTGATCCTTTTCAGACTGTCAAAATGAAAAGGTGTAAGCGAGCAGCTTGTCACTTCATGCTCGAAAAACATTCGAAGGAGGCTAGAGTCAACTTTTCGTCCTTTTCTCGACTCTCTAAATATGAAAAGGTCAAATTAAAATGTCTTAATAATTTACCTCGACCATGATCACATTACCCATTTAGACTTTGAGTGCGATAGTTTGACTAGGACTTCGTCTTTCCATGGCAAATTTCCCGGGATTCATCAACCTCAATCCCCCACCTAGCGGGGATGCTGGTCGTTTCCCCTCTCCTGGAAATGCTGGTGCCCTCTATATGGCAACGCTAACTCTCCCAGGGTTAACTGTCGGGTTACCAGTTTGGCTTTTTTCGAACTCTGTGGTTCCTTCTACGTCGGCTGATCCTACGTCAGTCCCACCGCCTGCTCAACACCCAGTTGAACCGCAGGTGGACCCCACCCCTTCGAAACCTACTTCGACGACCCCTTCTTCGCCTGGTGGAAGTACCCAGGTTGCTCACAAGAAGAAGAAGAAGTCCCCGAAGAAAAAGTCACGCAAGGGAACGGTCCCAAACACAAAGAAGGCTACAAACACAACTGTTGTCCCACCACGGATGACAGAAGACGGACTCCTTCCTACCCCTCCACCCAAAGTCAAATTTCCATGCAAAATTTGCAAAGAAAACCACCTCCTTCGGGATTGTCTTGGCATTCCCAGGGTCTTGAGGATATGGGCCTGTGATCCAGCTCGTCCATCACCGTCCGCTGTCCCTCACAGCGATGATCCCCCTATAGTTGGGAATTCGAAAGGTAAAGGGAAGATCAGACTCCCTTGCAAAATTTGTGAAGGTCATCACTTCCTTCACCTTTGTCCACTTCTAGACAAAGCCACCTCTACATTGGAAACTCTTGCAAAACCTCCACCCCAACTCCCCGCTGGATATCAGCGTCTCTCTGCCCCCGCAGATTGTCCTTCTACTGATGACAAGACCGGTTCACCTACCCCTCTTGCTCAGTCTCCTCTTACGGCACCTGGTTCTCTCCAGCTTATTCCCGATCAACCTTCGATCGACGATTGTGCCAGTTCGAGTCTACCATCAGTGGACCAACCTGTTCTAGATGACGGTCATAAACAGGTTCTTCATGTTTCGTCCACTCCTGAATCCAACGACGATCCTCTTATCCATTTTGATTCAGAGGGCCCTCTACCGGCTCCGTTTGAGCATACGGGCAGTTATCTGCTTCCCCTACCCCGTAGCTCAGCTATCTCCTTTGATTGGAGTCAACTAACCTCCTATCGCCTCCCATCCCATGTACCTTTCCAGATCACCGTGCATGCCTATGACAAAGCCCTACCTGGCACCATCATAGATGAAGGCGCATCAGCTAGCCTTATGTCATATTCTACTTGGCAAGCTATCGGCTCCCCGCCACTTAAGCCGATCACACATACCCTGTTGGCTTTTGACGGAAGCTCATCTCAATCATTAGGCATCCTCCCTCAGTTACCTATCACTTTGGGCGGCAAGACCGTTTTTCTAGATGTCATGGTCACTCAAAATGCCCTTGGAAACAATTTTCTCCTTGGTCGTGACTACATCTATGCCATGGGAGCTCTAGTTTCCTCGCTTTTCCGCGTAATCTGTTTTCCACATAACGGACGGATTGTCACTATTGACCAGTTGTCATTCTTTAGCTCCCTTCTATCATGGTCACCCTCTTCCGGTCCTCCTCCTTCAGTTGCCCCTGCCTATTCGCAGGTCAACTATGTGAGTACCTTTCCCCCATCTCCACCTAGCACTACCCGCATGGTCAACAGTGCTGTGGGGGCATTAGATTCCGGTCTACACGGCTTTGATCTCCCATCGGGATCACCACTTCAGGAAGCCCCGGCTTCCTCTTCTCTATGATCATGATTGGTCGAAGCATAGTTTTTCCTATCTCAAACTCCTTAAAAGAATGAAATACGGATTTATCGAGGATGGTTTTGATCGTGTCGCAACCTCGTTAAAAAATGAAACATGATTGGTCGGAGCATAGTTCATTTTTCAATATCAAGCTCCTTAAAAAATGAAATTGAGTCAGATGAAGGATGCAAACCCCTGTTTGTACATCAAACTTTGTTTCGCTTTGTGCATCGTCTGATACACATGCAGGGATTTACATTCTCGTCGAGCATAGTTCTTCATCTTGTGTCAAGCTCGTTAAAATAATGAAACAAACATCGAGGATAGTTTTCTTAATGTCTCAACCTCGTTAAAATAATGAGACAATGTATAGTCGAGGATAGTTCATACATCTTATGTCAACCTCGTTAAAATAATGAACCGGGCGTCCGTGTTTTTCACCGCACAACCTTCAATCCATTTTCAATGGATTAAAGCTTGGGGAGCATACACCTCGGATTGACACATCACTTAGGTACACAATGTTTGGGGGCACGCCCATTTTTTCACCTTCCATCAAGCATAGTTTACATGAATTCCACATGTTTTTAAGCTTGTATAAAAATAAAATCTTGTATAAAAATAAAATATGTGCGTGTATACATGTTCCAACGGGTCGTTTGTTATGCACTAGATACATTAGATTACGTATGTGTCCAAAAGTCGCATAGCATATAAAACACATTCACATGTATAAAGATCCATCCAGGAACAAAACAAAACCACATAAACATACAAAAACACATGGGTCACATGTTATGCAACTACCACACTTGCGTAACATGATTGCGACATCATCACATGTACATGATCCATCCAAAAACTCATATGTATATATATATGTGAGTCAAAGTATTCGCGCCCCGCGCGTTACAAAAAATAATACATGTCAAAGTCTATACAGCCGCTGAACACCATACTCCTCAAAATGTACAAAAAATGAAACCTAGATATCTAGGCACGGTTATGCTCATGGTAGCACGCCACTTCCCGCACCACACGTCTTAACAGACGGTGCACACGAGTAGATACCCCCACCGTATGCCTCTGATAAGCTCTAGGCATATCTGCTAACCTGCCATAGTCCGGGATACCTCAAGTCAGTGCCTCAAGGTTCTGCACCAGGTCATCCTCACCCTCTACCTGAGGGTCTGCCGCGGGTTGCGCTCTACGCACATTATGAGGCACGTCAGCTGGTCGCTCTGCGCCAACATCTGTATACACATATAGACACTGTTAGAAAATAGACATGTATTAACAAAAAAAATCACATATATAAAAACATCAAAAATATAGAGTTCTTACCCAGCTCCTCATCCCAATCCTCTCCATCAGGTAGAGGGAGATCGGGATCTCTGGTGAAATCCGTGCCCGCGTAGGGCCAGTCCTCAATGACTATCATCTGATGCCGGAGCCAGATGAAGAACTCGGGCTTCCAAGACATCTGTTGGCCCCTTCCTCCTCTGGGCATGAGCTCTGCCCATCGATGCAACCTCGGCTCCCTCAGCACTGGATCTGCTACTATCCCTCCAAGTATCCGAAAAATCGGCAGCCACTCCAAGAAGAAGGTCACAATGATTGACCCGTACCCAAACTGCTTGTTCCCATCCCGCTTACACTTGGTAAGCTGTCGTTTGATATTGGACGTCACTGCTGAAGCCCAATCAAACACTGTAGGATGGAGACACTCGGTGGCCAACAGCAAGTGATTCTTACTGGCCTCATGGGGTGCCTGCACACCTGCTGCTCGGGTAATGGTGAACAAAATTACCCGCAGAACCAGGCTAGGAACCGTGTTAATGTCTATCTTCCTGCTGTTCACCCCAAAGCGTGCATTAGGGCATATTCTTTCCTTCACCTCCTCGATCTTCTCTGCAGAAGGTCGGTTACCTGTCAAAATGGGGCGCACACCCCGTCGAGATAAACCTGTAATGAAGTAGACATCAGAGACATCCAGATCTAATGTCTGGTCCTTCAAGCGGAAAACCTGATCCTCTACATCCCAAGCATCTACTAGGAAGCGTAGAAGCTCAGGTTGTGCGCGTAAATAGGAGGTATGGAAAAACTTTTTGAGCCCGCAGTCTCTCAACGCATTCATGCAGTCATCATTCTCCAAAGCTAGGGCATCAACTTCGTTGTGCTCTCGTTCTTTCCATTCGACCACCATGTTGGGCAAAATCCTGCAAACAAGCAACAATTTTCAATCATTAGATAAATATTGAAGCATGATTTGAGGGAAAATTGAGATTCTAACGGTCCAATTTTGTGCAAATTGAGTTCGCGCCAATAGCGCAACTGTTTTTAAAACAGTCGCGCTAATGGTGCGGCCTCTGTATTAAAATTCCGCCATTAGCGCGATCTCGTGCCGGAATCCCGCGCCAATGGCGGTGACCTAAAATTTTTCAAACCCTCTTGCAGAGGTCTAAAATATGGATAAAAATCAATAAAAACAGAATGGAAATAAGGCTGAGGATGAGGTCGCTTACCTGTCACAGACGGTGACTCGAACGGTGTCCTGGATTGGTCGCAATCAGCGGATGAATTTCACACCAAAAGTCCTCCAACAGTTCACTTGTAGGGTAAAAGGTGAAAAGTAAATTTGTTTTTTACTTTTTACTATTTATAACACTATTTTAGCCCAAAAATACCTTAGGAATGACTTTTTAGGCGTATTTTTGTGCAAAAATAGACTTTCCACTGTTGATCGAATCATGACAGGGCTTGGTGTAGTTCTAACGAGCATCTTTTTGACTTTTTCAAGCTCGTAAAAACACAAGAAAATATTACCTCATGGTCCGCTTTCAGCTCTTTTCCTGACCTTTTAAAGCGGAAAAGATTGTCGAGTC
>APFE031581199.1:200498-212494 GCA_000404065.3 Pinus taeda
TGATCGACTTCTAAATTGTATAGTTAGGAACTTGCATGCAGCGTGATTGATTGTTGCTAGACCCCTGTGGGGCTAGTGGGATCCACCTCTGTCCGTAGAGGGGATTTACCTCCGCAACACTCCTCCCTATCATCAAGCCTCATTTAATGAAACATGCAAGCTCATGGTGGACATGATTTCATACATTAGGATGCAAAACAGGAGACTTTGTGGATGAGACTGTATTCTTTCTCCTAACCATATTCACCCCAAGGCAGCCCCCTGCTGTCATGTATGACTATGCCACATTCATAGCAAACAAGATACATGAACAATTCATGATGATGGAGAGAGAAAGAGTGTTTAAATACACTTCTTATATATACCACTTGCTGCTCTACTATCACCCAGATAGTTTCAAGGTTCCTCTCAGGAGATTAGGCCCAAAGGGAGAGAGGAGATCTGTTGTTTATTGGACCTCAGTTTTGCATGAAGTCCACCATTCTCCATACACATATTGTGAGTTTATTGACCTATTCATTTACCCAGCTACTTGCCTATTAATGGTGACTCCTCCTACTAGACTTACTGCTGAAATGCAAGGGATCTTGCATATTTCTAAGGGCTACAGCATTGGTGATTGGTACTTCTACCAAAACCACATAGTAATCAGAATTTATGGCTGTGAGTTGTCTCCCTAGAGGCTGCCAAGATATGTCCCCATGAGGCTTTTTGCCTTGGAATATTTCAGGCAGTTTAACAATGCAGACTTGACCCATTTCCATGGAAAAAACAAGAAGGAACAACATAAAATCAGACACCAGTTGGGTCCCTTTTTTTTCAAAAAAAGGGAAGAAGCATGGAAAGATGCAGACAACATGCTAGGACAAGAAATCATGCTGAAACAGAGCTTCTACTGGGCACCATATGACCCTGAACAATTCATAAGCCTTAGAAGAATCAAACATAGGCTTTCAGGATATGTGCACCAACTACTCCCCCACATTGAACAATATGCCAATCAACCAGAATGGGTAGAGGGAACCTTAGATGATGAAGAGCTCACTGAAGAAGAAAAATTAGAGACAGACATGAAAGAAACTGAGAAAAGGATTGACCTAGATTATGTTGCACAGGTCACCTTCACACAACCCCAACCAGTGGGAGCAAGCACATCAACTGCTACTTCAAGGCATCCAGCTAAAGAGGCCATATCATCAGCAGAAAAGGGCAAAGAAATTGAACATTCTGAACAGCAAAGCACAATGGAGGAGCAGCGATCTTCAAATCCAGAAAAGGGACAAGAACAAAGCCCTTTAACACAAAAAAAAGCACCTGAAATCGATGTGCTACAAACTCCTCACAATGAGGAAAGAGGTAAAAAGAGGGATAGAATAGATGGGGCACCCACAAGGACATCCACAGACCAGCAAGGAGAAAAAAGGCAAAGGCTAAACCACTATGCTGAAGAGGAAATTACTGAAGAGACCATAGGAAACATCAGGGGTGAGGGGACTTCTGAGCAACAGATCCCTCCCATTTTAGAAACATCGGCCAACTCCTTTCAGCAGGAGCAAGAGAAACAACCAGGTGGGGAGGTTTCATCCTCCAAACAGCAGGCCCAAAGGGGCTCGGATATAAAGAAGGCATTTATAGAGATTAAAGCTAGAAACGAACCTATAAGGTTTCAGCTTTATAACCAGTTAATGAGAATGGCTCCGACAAATCAGCAAAGGCTAATGGAAGCCTATGATATAGAAGCAGGGAAGATGACACTCAGTCACTTCAGGCCTACTACACAGCAGCCACAGTCAGCTGCGAATTACATTAGAACCAATATAGAGGTATTAGTAAAAGATATTCATCCTTTAGACTAGATTGAATTACATAAGAAGACAGGAGAAATGGTTTATTCTACAATGGCAGACAAGGCTCTATTAGCCCACAGATTGCAGAACTCTCTATACAATACTTCTGCCCAGTTAGAGCTGGAAAAGGCATCATCTTTGGCCAAGGATAATAGGATAAAATCCTTGGAGGAGATCATCATAGAGTTGGGACATGATCCCAAAGATCCCAAAGGCACACAGGCCTTGATTAGAAGAAAGGAGGAAGATATAGCAGCATTAAGAAAACAAATGAAGCTGCCAGTCACCATACATCCTCAAACTGTAGAAGTAGCACAACAACAAGAATTAGAATATTTGGTAAGTCTACTTATGAGGATGAATGAAAGGATAATGGAAACAGAGAAAGCATTGGAGGAAGCTCAACGAGGGAAACAGCCAGAGTTGGCCCCTCAACCATCCCAAACTGTTCCAATAGTACCAGCAACAATAATTACAGCTCCTTCAACAACAGTTACTTCAGCAACACCTCCCCTAGGTTCAACTTCAGCATCAAGTGCATCGACTTCAGCAAATCCAACAGCAGCAATAGTGCAAGAGGCCAACTTGAGCATGGAGGCCATGATGAAAGAGATTAAGGCTCTTGAATTGCAAATGGCGGAGATGAAAGAAACAAAAGAAAAGCTATCCAAGATTGAGGCTAGTTATGATAAGTCAAAAATGACAGTTGCTAAGAAAACCAGGGAAGTAAAGGCCCTGGAAAATAAGATAAAGGCCTTGGAGAAAGATCTCACTCTCCATAGGACCTTGACTGAGATAAAAACAATTTTGTGGAATAAAATTGGCCAATCTCTTACTGAATAATGGACAGGAATACAAACCATGTATGACCAAATAGAATTGATGGCTGTAGCTCAGCACGAAACTCATAAAGCCAGAAACATTGCTAGCAATTAATCCTGAGCAAGCCACTCGGTTGATTCACTTTTTGAATACTAGTACTAGTGACCAGCTGGCAGCACTGAACATCCAGAACAAGACAGAGACTATAGTAAGAGTTAAGAAAGTGCTGACCATGAGGAATTTTGTCCAGACTATAGAAAGGAAGTGCCAGGAAATGCAGATAGAGGTAAATGCTTTTAGACAGAGGCTTGTAAATTTGCAAGCCAAAGGTTTACCCAACCTAGTTACTAGTGATGGAAGGCTATTAAAGCAGGAACAATATGCAAACACGCTAAGTACCTTCATACAGAATCAAATCACAGCATCATCCAGTAGTACAGAAGACGCAGTCCCTCCCACAGGGCAGAGTTTATATGGCAAGCTGGAGGATTTGTTTTACATAAGGCATGAAGTAGCACACCTTTTTCCAGTTTGGCCGAATTATTATACCTACACTGAAGCTGATGAAACATTATACAAGTTAAGAAAACATCAATTGCCAACTGAGGATTGGTGGCAAAGTTTGCTTCAGATTTTAAAGTATTTCAAATCTCTTCTCATTTATTGACTGCATGAGGAAATTGTATAATGTGGCTCAGCTACCATAAAATTCAAATTAACAGTGAGTGAAATTCACGCTAATATTCAAAAGCGCAGAACAGGTGTCACAGGACAACACTACAGGACAACATTTCAAGGAAGCGGTCACCCACCGACAGCCACAGTCAAAAGGTCAACAATGCACAAGACACCTGCCACAACGAGTAAAGAGCTTTTAATTCATCAGTTATTGCTGCGCAATTGTTCCACAAATAGACATTAATTGTGTCAGAGTAGATGGATACATTGATGTCCAAATATTTCCCTATGGGATATTTTGTAAGAACTCCTATATATACTTGTAAAAGAGATGTATTGGGGGTTGATGATTTCTTGTTTCTAAACTGCGTTGTAACATATCAAACTGTGCTAATACAAATGGCTGTTGAAGTCCACTGTGTCTGAATGATATGAAGGTGGATTGGATGTTTTGGGACTTGCTACAAAATTCCTGTGTCATGCTAAGGAACAATAAGTTATACTAAACCGTGTTTTGTGTTCTCTATATTTGTTAATTCCATGTATGTTTCATGATCTAGATAACAGAGAAGAAGAATAGCATAGGATTTGCTTGAATCCACCCCATGTTCAGTCTCTGCTGTCAATTATGTTTTCTTCAGGATTAGTCATGAATATGAATTCTTAACTGCTCATATTTGCACTAGTTCTTTCATTTTGAATACTGTTTAGGAATTCTTAATTGCTCCGGCACAATATTCATACATTTTCCCTCTGTCAGTATACTGAAAGATTCTTGATTGCCTTTCACTCCCTGACTTCATTCCATCATTTACATATTTAAAAATTGTTTCTAGCCTGCCTATCCTACTCTGTAGCATTACCTTTTCAACAATAAACTCTTCCAATGATTACACTTGCAGTGACTCCATTTCCCAGTGGAAAAAATAGTTATGTACTTGCATCCCAGTTTTGTTTGAGATCACCATCCAACAAACTTAAATCCAAACCCTGTTCATCATAACTAGCCTAAAATACTTCAAAACAAAGCGAAATTAAAAAGAGAAAGCCCTCTCTGGTTGCAGGTAGGCTAAGACCTGCAGCTAAAGATTGGTTAGTGGTTACTTCAGCCGTATTCCCTACAGGAAGCAGGGAACAACCTGAGTGATAACAGAAAGAAAGAACATTCAGGATCGATTTCCCTCCTTTTCAACACGTTTCATGATAATCTCTATCCAAACTCACAATAATAGTGCTCTAGTGCGATTATCCACTCCTCCCCTTCAATTTTGATCCTTTCCACTCTTGTGGTAATTGTTTGTAGTGTGATAGAAAATACAACAATCGAGGTTTCATGTTGGGGATTTACACCTTATCCTTATCGGCGTTGATGATTTTTCCATTAACAAGACATTTTCCATTGTTTTTTCTATTAGCAATAATTTTTTCTCATTAACAATTCCTTTTGCATTGGTTTTCCATTAACAATTCATTCTACATTTATTTTTTTATTACTATTCATTTTACATTGATCTTATTTTTTTTTTCCATCATCAATTTGTTTTCCATTGATTTTTTCCTAAGGTGGGAAATGGGACTCTCACAACTAGAGTGGAAACAGAAAGCCGACAACCCTGAACTTAGAGTAATGAGGTCCCAGGGGAATTTTCGCCATGGTCACGGCATAAAACTCACATGCCTTCCTTTAATTCCACAGAAACAGAGATTGTTTTGACGAGTAGAATTGAAGACCTCTTTAATTGATATCTAATCTACTAGTTATTAACTACTATGTATATATGCCTAAGATCTGGATGTATATGGAACTCCTAAGGAGGTATACTTTAACTGTGTGGTGTGTCTGTCGAGATTGGTCCAAGTGTAATTTATTTACATATAAATGTACTTAATTACCTGAATAATCCCCTTTACATAGCTCATGGATGTAAGTGGTTCTCAGCCTTCACGCATAGTAAATAAATGCTCTTCTTCCCTTCGTGTTCCATGTGTGAGTGCTTTCTCAATGCACATGCATTGTCTCTATGTAATTGATGTTTGTCGATCTGAGTTATGGAGATTCGGGTTGGTTGCGGCTAGGTAATTTGACAAAACTCAAGTCCTTATATTAGCATAAGGTTACATATATTACATCAAGATGGGCCATACATATAGAGCATATGTGATTAACTGGAGGTTGGTACAGATTTTTTGTTCAACTTCAGGGTTCACAACTACCTCAGTCAGTTTGGGATCACACACACAGAGATAACTACGGGTAGCCCTGTCCTTAAAACAATTCCCAAGAACATGGGTGCATTATCTTAAGTTCCAAAGTGAAATCAAAGATCGATTCCAGAAAAAAGAATACATGGTCCCAACAAAAAAATATCAATCCCTCAACCAATACAAGATATTGGGCCTGGTCATATTCACATGGATGCACTTGTAGGCAGATCTTGTAAATTTTTCCTATATGGACAAACTCATAGTTCAAACCAATTTTGTATAGTTAACATCATCTGTTTAAATCATGATTCAACAAAGCCTTATGAAACAAACCCATCGTAGCTTCATTTTCCCATTTTTATTGGAACACCATCAGTTTCGCATGGAAACAATTCAATATGACACACGTCAAACTACCTATTTCTGTCAATCAACACCTTAAGTTAGATGAGTGACCAAGTCCTGAAATTTTGACACCATATGATCCATCCCAGGCATGTTTGATTAGTGTGGTGTTTAAGGGTTTCCTTAAAAATACTATTGCCATATCATAGACCTAAAGTGGACCACTATTATTAACTGTATTTCCAAAATTTTATGCACATGCTTTAAAGTTTAATTTTCATTCTTTATAATCAAACCTTTAGCAGTCAACATATATATATATATATATATATATATCTGTGTGTGTTGTTTCAATGTCCCTTCTTAACAAATTGGCATTATGACATACATAAATATTTCTTCTTCATGATGCATGCATCAAGAACTGTGCATATGAGTTCCCTATTACTTTATCTAAACATTTTTAATATTTAGATTTAATTTTAAAGAATCCAGATTTAACACTTATACGAGGACCCTTTAGTAGACTTTGTGGTACTCAGACCAAATTAGGGCTTAAACTTTTCCATACCTTATGGAGGCGTAATGGACCATAGGCCACACACTATGAACTTTGCTCTGATACCATTTATAACGAACCTCCTTAGCCTACCCAGGAAAATAGCCTCTAGGCCCCATAAATTTAAATTTCTTTTCTTAGTTACAATTCATATTTTATATTCATCATGAGTAGACTAAACCAAGAATCATAAATACTGTGAAATATCAAGGTATAGTATCATATACCCTAGGCATAATGTCACATCCTCTCTTGAAACCCTTACAAAAGCTTTAATGTCTTCATGAAATATTCCATGCAACATTAATAGAAAATTATCTTACATCTATTTATGCTAGGATGGGCATGCATCATACTCTAGGCATAGTCAAAGCTACTATTGTCTTGTCTATTATGTACATGCAAGAACACCTACACTGTCCCCAACAAGTACCAGGATGAGGGGGTTTAGATCCAGTTGTCAGAGTTTATAATTCAAATCAACCATTTACTTTTTGGATGAAAAAGACTAATCATTAAACTCTTTGACAACCCCATCACTAACACGTAATAGGATATTTCTTTGGGTCTATTGCATCTAATATACTTTTGAAGAATATTATTGATATAGCTCATGCAAGGCGTAGCTAATACTACATCATTATACAACTAACCACATTATTTCATAATTATTCACATGCCCCGAAGTCTTAATGTATAAATAATATCACATAAGTTAGGGGCACACTATTTTCCTTGATCACATTTAATAAGGTTCAATATTAGATTCAACAATTACTGCATCGCTAACTACACTGAAATAAAAGTTACATGCATAATAATACAATCATTTTTATAGACACCCAGAACCCAACTTCTATAATTTTGAGCGGAATGATTTAACCATTCCAATAGTAAAAAATAAATATAGAGATAAGAATCAACATACACTGCATTCCACCCATGGGAAACCAACTAAAACATCACTTGGAGAGCAGCGCACCACCACCCAACTATAAATCACCTCTAATTCCCCCAAGCTGAGGTTCTTTCCAAGGATCAACTATCCTCAATTGATCGATACACTAGGTATTTAATACCCTTTTCATGATTTAGTTTCCATTAGCAGTGTCCTGCCTTTATGGATTTTTCCATTTTCCTACGTCTTTTTTGGAAAAGCTCGTCTTTATCTCCCACGAGGCTTTTGCTCATAAAAGCTTGCCATTATCTCCCACAAAGCTTTTATGTCCGATGGATCTTTATCTCCCATCCATCCGATGGATCACCAATCCATCCAAGCTTATCTAAAATCACCTCTAGAAGCTTTATCATGAAAGATTCATCGCTAATCCATCATCTATGAGATTTGGCAAGAATCTCCTCTCTCTTGGTGCTCCACCCTCGAAGTGATTAATTTTATTAATTTATTTAATAACACATTCACTTATCATATTACATATCACTTATCTTTCTTCAGCTTAGGTTTAGAAAAATTTAACTGACAAAGGAGATTATCACAGCTAGCTTTCGTCATCTTAGGTTTAAAATCATTAACACACAAGGAAGGATATCACACCTAGATTTAACTCAACTTAGGTTTACAATAATTTAGCACACAAGGGAAGGGTGTTACATGCCTTGCAATCTTGATATTTCGAAGGCCACTCATTGTTGATCCTTATCTTCCATTGGTCGATGCTCTTATTGTTGCATGGATTCATGGCACCAAGGGCTAAGGTGTGACATATGCTATTTTTTTAGATTATCATTTTCAAGAGAAACTGCCAAGAACATGGTTCAAGACTACCTGTGAATGTAGGAGACAAGCACTACTATCTGTTTCTACCCCTGGGTTTCGGATTAAGATGAATATAGGGACAATTGGCGACAAGCATTATATCCTCAGGTTTACGTTGGGTTTACCTTGGGTTTTTGATTGACCACAAGAGACGCTAAAAACCCAATGGAGTAATTTAGGCTTGCCCAACTCTTATTTAAAAGAGTGAATGCATTTTCTACTAAATTATGTGAGGCTTTGACAGATTTTATAGGGAAGCTTCCAAGAATATTGTTCACGATCATTATCAATTGCATATTAATGTGTGGAACAAACACACTATGATCCCGTGTTTCCTTTGGGTTTCGATTGACCACAACAATAGCTGAAAATTAGAAGTAATTTAGGCTTTCCCATTACTTATTTAAATGAATCAATGGATTTTGTTAAAAAAAATATGATATGGTCTTCAAATTACGATAAACAACACTCCAATTTGATAAGTAAGCCACCTTTTCGGTTGTGTATCATCTTACATTACCAGGGCCCCACTCGAATACTCTAATAAGTGGAGAAGCTTTATGATAGTGTCCATTTAACATATCACAACCCAAGAAACACACCACAATATTTGAAAGTAAATATCCTTTCTCTCTTTTGACTCAACAGATTATTTTCAAATGGATAAATGTAGATGAATTACAACTATTGTCTACTTATATATACAACCAAGCCATTTGTAGCTTTACTGTTTCGGAGCCTTCTCATGAACAAGGCCTAAAAACAAAAATAGTAATATCACACGGTCAAAATTAGCCGCCAACATTCTACAAAACCTCCCAATTGCGAAACTCTTGTTCCCTTCTTATCATGAAAATTGGGATAGCATTTCTTCATATTTGTTTTCCTCAATAGACTTTTGATTCTCGAAGTAAAGAAAACTAATAAGTACACCTCAAAACACACAAAGATAACGATTTGTTTTCTTTTACTTGGACACCTCCTTGAGATAGAGTCAAAATAATCAATTTTGGGCCCAAATTACAAGTATAGTCCAAAATCAGTGAATCCTAAAGCAAAGCTGAAATTCTGATAATGTGTATTTACGACAGGGAAGCTATTCAAATTCCTGGTAGTTGAGAAGCATGCATTAGCCATTTTTCTTCATATTCACTACCATCAATACACCATCTACAATGGTCACAACATGCAATATATCTTTCCACACCTGTCACAACATGCAATACAAAATGTACAAGCACCAACACTCTCTAATTGCCCATTCTTTTTGCTTTAAGCAACTTTCATTTGTATAGTCATAAATCTATCTTTAAAATAAATCTATACTAATATATTTAGTATATTGAAAATTCAATAAATCTGAAATCTTATAAATATACGAGATCATCTTAAATATTGGATCCATTCCTTACCCTTGCCAAACGGATGCTAACCTTTTCACTCACCTTTTAATATTTTCACAATCCCTTGAAGCATATTCCAATTGTCCTATATTTCATCTCTACGCTAAAATTTGTGTCTCATGTTAATTTTATGGTGATGTCAGATAGATTTTCTGCACTGCCTCACGAGCTCCTTTCCCTGATCCTCTCTAAACTCCGCATTGCTGTTGAAACATTAATTTCCCCTGCTGCGTACCATTTCCAGAAAAACCAGTACACTTCCCAGCACAAATTAAAATAGCAGATGTGGACTGCAGTTTTTCCAAAGCAGTTTTCCCCAGAATGTAAACTTCAGCAGATAGAGCCGTGCGATATGGATGGGTAGCTGTCTGATTGAATGTACAGGTCTGCAGCAAATTAATTTGACGAGAAGTAAAAGCTTTTTGTTTGACCAACAACTTCAGTGAAGTAATTGATTTATTTATTCTGGTTGGCAGAGTTGCTAAAAATAGTAAACAACAGGTTTTATTGCGGACATGGGGAATGTACCGCAACATCCAGAAATCTCAGGAATTAGATTTATTTGTCTACTGCTCCATATCTTGTTTTAATTTCCAGTCTTGTCATAATAATTTTAAGCAGTTTTTCTGGTGTGTTGTTCTAATGTAATGAGCAGCAGCATAGAAGATGAGTGCAACAGTGTTAATCTCTCAGCAATGTAGTGCAGGAGCGCTAAAATGTAATTTCTGTGTTTTTGAGAAAGAATGTGAAGCAGCACGAGCTCATATGAATGAAGCCTCTTTGCACAACAGTGCAAGACACTGAAATGAAATAAAAAGAGAAGCGCAGCAGTGTAGAAGTGTGAATGCAAGATGCAGTGACAGAGAGCAAAGGAGAACACGTAGCAGCATGAAGAAAAATGTTTCGAAAATAGTGAAACGCACAATAGTGCAGATTTGAATGTAATTTGTTTTATGATTGTTTGCTGTGAGAAAGGGTAGGAATGCAACAACACAGTTTTTGTTGTTTGCATCTGAAATGCAAGTGAGGCACAACAGCAGTGCGATTGTAATCAATGAAGGGGAGTACGCAATGCATATTTTTGTTGTTTAATGTGAAAGGAATGCGCAGCAGCACAAGGGTAATTTAAGAAGTTGTTTTATGCACATCAGTGCAGTGCTGAAACAACAGTGCTCAGAGAGCAATGCTGAGACAGAGTTTTTGTAATGGAATATGCAGTAGCATAAATGTATTGAGATTTTTACACACAGCAGTGTAAAAGTTCAAAACAGAGAGAGAGTATTTTTCTTGTTTGTAATGCACAACAGTGTAAATTTGCAGGTATACACAGATTGAAGTGCCTCTGAAGCAGGCATGTTGAAATCCCTCTGTTAAGAGGTAGATGTCATTTGTGTGGAACAGAAGCGTTCCTTGGTGAATCCCTCTGTATGAGGAAGATGCTCTTAAGCATAGATTGGTGAATCCCTCTGTTAAGAGGAAGATGCTCTTAAGCATAGACTGGTGAATCCCTCTGTTAAAGAGGAAGATGCTCTTTAGCATAGATTGGTGAATCCCTCTGTTAAGAGGAAGATGTTTTGTAACAGCAGTTGTGAAATCCCTCTGTGTGAGGAAGATGTTTTTGTATCAGTTGTTTTACTGTATCAGTTTGTTTATCAGTTGTTTTACTGAATACAAGTTAAGTTTCAGTTACTGTTTCATCAGTTTCTGTGTTGCCAAGCATTACTCTGTTTTCCAGTTTTATTTTAAAATATCAGAAATTTTCTGTTGCTGCAACACCACGATCAGCATTGCTGCAACACCGAATCCTGTTGCTGCAACACCAAGTCCAGAAAACGAAATTTACAGTTTTCTGTGCAGAAACAGAGTCAAAACAGAGCAGTTTTGTGTTGTGTGTTTGTTAAGGAATTTAGCAGAAAATTCCAACATGGTATTAGAGCTAGTCTAGGCTCTTTGAAGTGTCAAAGAAGCTGAAGGAAGGGTTTATTGCTGCACCAGCTTCTCCAGCAGAGTGAAGACTCAGGCAAAAGAATCCAGGTATTCCTCAAAAAAAAAAATTGTGTTACTGCTGAAGATACAGTGAGTTTTTAAAATACACAGTCAAGTATTTTGAGGCACAGTAAAGAATGGCAAGGTCAAAGAAGAAAGTCTCCAATCCTCCTAAGAATGTGTCTCCCTCTACCACTAAAATAGAAAACAATCAATTTGAATGTATTCTATTAGAGGCTCCAAGGTTTAATGGAAACTTTGATATATGGGAAATAAAAATGAGGACTTTCTTACAGTTTGAAGGGATTGAAATTTGGGAATCAGTGATTGATGATAGCAAGATGGATAGAGAATCCAAGGAGTACAATGCAAAA
>APFE031581199.1:212514-243320 GCA_000404065.3 Pinus taeda
GTTTTGGTATTTTCCCATTGCAAACAAAAATACCCAACAGTGGTATCAGAGCTAGTCCAGGCTCTTTGATGGTGACAAAGCAGGTTCATGCTCTTTGAAGTGTCAAAGAAGCTGAAGGAAAGACCCTTGTTGCAGCAGCAGTAAAGCTTCTCCAGCTGTGTGAAGTTTCAGCCAAAAGGGATTCAGGTATTCCTCAAAGTTTTTGAGTTGCTGTTAAAAAAAAAACACAGTCAGGGATTTTAAATTTTTTTAAGAATGGCAAGGTCAAAGAAGAAAGTGTCCAAATCCCCTAAGGTTGTGTCTCCCTCCTCTGTTAAAATAGAAGGCAATCAATTTGTAAAATTCTATTTGAGGCTCCAAGGTTCAATGGAAAATTTGATATATGGGAAATAAAAATGAGGACTTTCTTACAGTTTGAAGGGATTGAAATTTGGGAATCAGTGATTGATGATAGCAAGATGGATAGAGAATCCAAGGAGTACAATGCAAAAGCAACAAAGACAATCTTGGATGTGCTACCTGATTCTGTAAAGAAGAATCTAGGAAAATATTCATCAGCAAAGGATATATGGGACAAACTTCATGACCTTCACTCAAAGGGAGCACTGACCATGACCATCTGTCAAGAAGGAGATCTTGAACCCATCATAGATGCTGAAAATGAGAAAGTACACCTCATCAAGATTCAAGTACAAGAAAGAGATGAAGAGCTTGCCAAGCTTAAGAAGGAACTTGATCAAAGCAAAATGAAGCATCATGAAGAAGTCATATCCATGACAAATCAATTGAATAAAGCAAAGAAGCAGGAAGATATCTTGTCAAGTCAACTTGAACAAAAGCATAAGAGAGTGAACAAACTTGTAGAAGAGATTGGACAGTACAAGGTAGAGGTCTCCTCCCTTAAGTCTGAATTACAAGAAGCCAGGAAACAGGCACAAGGAGCTGAAAAGAAAATGGAGAGCAGCCAAGCAAAGAATGAAGAAATCCTCAAAAAGAAGTCAGATATCATCTCCCTTAAAATAGTAGCAGCTGAAGTTACTCCTAGCAATGAAGAAACTAAGAAACAACTTGCAAAGAAGAATAATGAGTGTGAAAGATTGGAAGAAGAGATTGTCCTCCTCAGGAAAAAGGTTGAAGGGATGAACAAAATCATGAAGAGCTCTCAAGCATTGGATGACTTGCTCAGCTATCATAGATCTCCATCTGATAAATCAGGGCTCGGGTATGTAAGTGAACCCTCAAACAAGAATGAAAATGCTTTAAGCAAAAGAGATATGAAGAAGGCAGAAAGAAATTGTGATGCTCCTAGTTCCAGCAAAGGCCAGGAGAAAAATCAAGGCTACAATAGAAGAAATCCTACTCCAAGTAGAAAACCAGCTCCAAGAAGAAATGCTGATGATGTCAAAGAGGCAAGAGACAATGGTTATCATCAAAGTATCTCGAGGTAGAAAAGCTTCAGAAGTACATCAAGGAAACCACCATCTACCAGGTACCAAAGTTCATTTTTTGGTTATTGTTATTCTTGTTCAGACTTTGGTCATATGGAAAAACACTGTAGAGCATTTCATAGAGATAGATGTTATGGTCTCCGACAACCTCCAAGAAACAATTTCACTGGAAGAAATCATGAAAACTTATTCATGAAAAATGTAGAATGTTTCAAGTGTCATAACATTGGGCATATGACACATGATTGTAACTTAACATGGACTCTTAAGCAAGCTAGACCCGCGCAAAAGAAGAAAGTTACACAAGTATGGAGAAGGAAGGAAACACAGTCTGAAATTCCTTTGAGCTCTCCTGCCAATCTAAGTATTTTTTGAGAAAACTTTGCCAAAAGGAGACGATGCATACAGTTAGGGGGAGCCTGTAATTCTTGATCATTATAGTAGAGACATAATATGTGGGAGCTACAACAGCAGCATGTCAAGGAGTTTGAATGAGAAAGATGTTAAGAAGCTTATGCCAACATCAAGCAAAAGGAACTGTAATTTTAACCCAGCAGTTGAAATTAAAGGGGAGTGTTGAAATATTAATTACCCCTACTGCATACCATTTCCAGAAAAACCAGTACACTTCCCAGCACAAATTAAAATAGCAGACGTGGACTGCAGTTTTGCCAAAGCAGTTTTCCCCAGAATGTAAACTTCAGCAGATAGAGCCGTGCGATATGGATGGGTAGCTGTCTGATTGAATGTACAGGTCTGCAACAAATTAATTTGACGAGAAGTAAAAGCATTTTGTTTGACCAACATTTTCAATGAAGTAATTGATGTATTTATTCTCGTTGGCAGAGTTGGTAAAAATAGTAAACAACAGGTTTTATTGCGGACATGGGGAATGTACCGCAACATCCAGAAATCTCAGGAATTAGATTTATTTGTCTGCTGCTCCATATCTTGTTTTAATTTCCAGTCTTGTCATAATAATTTTAAGCAATTTTTCTGGTGTATTGTTCTAATGTAATGAGCAGTAGCATAGAAGATGAGTGGCAACAGTGTTAATCTCTCAGCAATGTAGCGCAAGAGCGCTAAAATGTAATTTCTGTGTTTTTGAGAAAGAATGTGAAGCAGCACGAGCTCATATGAATGAAGCCTCTTTGCACAGCAGTACAAGACACTGAAATGAAATAAAAAGAGAAGCGTAACAGCGTAGAAGTGTGAATGCAAGATGCAGTGACCGAGAGCAAAGGAGAGCACGTAGCAGCATGAAGAAAAATGTCTCGAAAATAGTGAAACGCACAGAAGTGCATATTTGAATGTAATTTGTTTTATGATTGTTTGCTGTGAGAAAGGGTAGAAACGCAACAACACAGTTTTTGTTGTTTGCATCTGAAATGCAAGTGAGGCACAGCAGTAGTGCGATTGTAATCAATGAAGGGGAGCACGCAGTGCGTATTTTTGTTGTTTAATGTGAAAGGAATGCGCAGCAGCACAAGGGTAATTTAAGAAGTTGTTTTATGCACAGCAGTGCAGTGCTGAAACAACAGTGCTGAGAGAGCAATGGTGAGACAGAGTTTTTGTAATGGAATATGCAGTAGCATAAATGTATTGAGATTTTTACACAGAGCAGTGTAAAAGTTCAAAGCATAGAGAGAGTATTTCGATTGTTTGTAATGCACAGCAGTGCAGACACAGCACTGTAAATTTGCAGGTATACACAGATTGAAGTGCCTCTGAAGCAGGCATGTTGAAATCCCTATGTTAAGAGGTAGATGTCATTTGTGTGGAACAGAAGCATTCCTTGGTGAATCCCTCTGTTATGAGGAAGATGCTCTTAAGCATAGTTTGGTGAATCCCTCTGTTAAGAAGAAGATGCTCTTAAGCATAGACTTGTGAATCCCTCTGTTAAAGAGGAAGATGCTCTTTAGCATAGATTGGTGAATCCGTGTGTTAAGAGGAAGATGTTTTGTAACAGCAGTTGTGAAATCACTCTATGTCACGAAGATGTTTTTGTATGAGTTGTTTTAGTGTATCAGTTTGTTTATTAGTTGTTTTACTGAATACAATTTAAGTTTGAGTTAGTGTTTCATCAGTTTCTGTGTTGCCAAGCATTACTCTGTTTTCCAGTTTTATTTTAAAATATCAGAAATTTTCTATTGCTGCAACACCACGATCATCGTTGCTGCAACACCGAATCCTGTTGGTGCAACACCAAGTCCAGAAAACGAAATTTACAGTTTTCTGTGCAGAAACAGAGTAAAAACAAAGCAGTTTTGTGTTGTCTGTTTGTTAATGAATTTAGCAGAAAATTCCGACAATTGCACATGCAATTGGCTTTTCAATTCTCTCTAAACGATGGCGCTTTCTTTACACAGAAATGCCCAAGCTTGTCCTGTCCTCAACTCTTCTTACACCAACGCGTCTACTGCCCACCGAACCTATGCTCAGACCTTCCCTCCTCTCAATCGCGGCACTGTAAACAAGAATATACGGAATATAACGGTTGCATTCGTTGGATTCAAGCTTCTCACTCTGTGCACCCTTTACTCTGTCAGAATGACCTATGAATCTTTAGCCCATTTTCTTTCTCTTTGCCCTCTTCTTCAGAAGTTCATCTTAGAGCTTTGTGACGGCCTGCAACGACCTGTCATCTCACCTCCCAACGTTACATATTTAAATCTATATGCTGATGACGAGGAGAGATGGACAGTGAATTGCCCTAACCTTAAAATATTGAATAATCATTTCGCAGAAGACCTGGAAGTCAATGGAATGAGATTTCAAGAGCTTTCCGAATCAATTACAGAACTAGAAATGGATCTCGGCAGTTACAATTTGATTGGCTTATTGTTGGCATTGGTGTGATCTTCCGCCGACACTCTCTCTGAGAACAGATTTCTTGTTGAATTAGTGGGAACGTTGGGTCTATATTTTCAGCGGAAAAAAAGATTGTTGTTCCTCTGTTCAGCCTGCTGTCGAGGCTTCCTAATCTGGAGCGTTTCCACCTGCTCGGAGAGCTAATTTTGGTAAGAGAATAACTCATATTCCTTTGACCAACACTATTCTTTAAATATTTATGCACTACGCTAACTGACTACGATTTTTTTCCTTGTAAAGCAGGAGGAGCCTGAGAGAGATACAAATACAGATCAACGAATATGATGAGAGAGAGCTTCGTTTGCCTTAAAGGAAGTGAAACTCCTGCCTGCACGCAAACCTAATAGTGAATAAGGTCGCGACCAAGGCGACATCACTGAAATAATTTGTGAATTTAGCTTTTGTTTTTCATAGTTCTTTCTGCACTTCTATTATTACATATCGTTAGGATTTTTTTGAATATTGTTTTGTGCGTTAAGAATAAAGTCTCAAGGCGTTATCCCATACATGTAATTTATATTTAATTAACATATCATTCATCCCAGAAATGACATGTCACTAAGCAAATTTTGTATATGCAAAGACAATTAATGTGAGCCAGATTGTCATGTTTATAATTTCTTAATGGTTAAACGAATTGATTGAACTGTCTATGTGGACAGTTTTCAGTTTTCAACAAACGTTTTCTTAAGATGCATAATGTTTCTTTGAAAACTGACCATACAAAATTATTTTCCTCTACAAGACCCTTTCTAATGGTTAGAATTGAGCTCGAATCCCCAATTGAGGAGCTATCTTTATGACTTTCACAAGTTGGAAAGTTGATAGTTTTTAGCGATATTTTTGCAACTTGAGATATGTGGCACTCTTAATGTGCCATACGGATAATGAAATATATTTTTTTTGGTACAACAAACAATTGAAATGTACTAAATCAATTTTGCAAAGTGCTTATGCTTTCGAGGGAGAAGTGGGATATACATTTTTCCATTATATTTAGTGTAATAAGTGAAAATATTATTACATCATCATGAGTTAATCTGGTAACACTGTTTGACAATCACTAACTACATGATTGAATTACTTAGTGGAACCTTATGATATCAAACAACAAACAACATGTAAATTAGGCCCACAAACATTGGCATATACAAAGCAATAGGAAGCACAATCGGGGAACTAACATATTGAATCCACCATCACAAGTACTTAATTGTTTGGTTCCTAAACAAAGGAATATATAAAACCATGGCCCCGTTAAGCAATCTAAAATAATATGATCACCTAAAGTTATGAGATGTCCTTACTAACATAAATAGGAGGAATTATAAAAATAAAAGTGCCATTTTAGTTATTTAAGGAGAATTTCAAATAGTTAAAATAATTAAAATGAGTCATGCATTGTCCATCTGCAACATTTAAGAAAGTTTAGATGGGTATGAGAGTGTGAAGGTAGAACAAACAAAGTATAGGCCTCTAGATATGTTTGTCTTTTCCTAATTGTGCATTAAATCCATTGAATATGGTAACACAAACCTATATAAACCAGATGACACTTCATAACTTTTAGTTACATATGATACCAAAGTTTAGATGGGTATGTGGGTGTGAAGATGGAACATAGTATAGGCCTTCAGATATAAATGATTTGTATCCAAACACAAAAAATTAAATCTGTGATTTCAAATGAAATAGTTATATTTCCTTGCGGCCTCGCACTCATTACATTCAAAGAGCAGGGAAATGGGAAATTCAACTCAATATTTGTACACCATATGTGGTTTTATTTGCGTGCTTGGTGTTAGGGCTTAAGTAAACAACATTTCACTAGTAAACAAAGGAGATCTAATATCTCAATTTTTTATATGCAAAGACAATTAATGTGAGTCATATTGTCATGTTTATAATTTCTTAATGGTTAAACGAAGTGATTGAATTTTCTATGTGTTTGTCTATGTGGGTAGTTTTCATTTTTCAGTTTTCTACAAACTGTTTCTGAAGATTCATAATGTTTCTTAAAAAACTGACAATACAAAATTATTTTTCTCTACAAGACCCTTTCTAATGGCTAGAATTTAGCTTGAATCACCAATTGAGGAGCTATCTTTATGACTTTCACAAGTTGGAAAGTTAATATTCTTTTGTGATACTTTTGCAAATTGAGATATGTGGAACTCTCTTAATGTTTTGGATGGATAACGAAATATATTTTCACTTTTTTCAAATAGAATAAAAAATCCAAATGTACTAAATTGATTTTCCAAAGTGCTTATCATTTCGAGGGAGAATTGGGATATACATTTTTCCATTATATTCAGTGTAATGAGTGAAAATATTATTACACCTTCGTGAATTAATGTTATGAAAATGTTTGACAATCAATAGTTGTTAGGCACACACATGGTGGAGACAAAATAGGAAAGGTAAACATGAAATTGTATTTCTTATTCACAATGATACATATTTATAATACATAGGAGTGACCCTTGGTTTCATATTCCAAGTGATCCCTTGGACTCCTTTGGAATGTTTAGCTTCCACACCAACCCTTAGAGGATTAGGTGTCCAACATTCCCTCCCTTAATCTGAACGGTTATGTATGATTCCAAGAAGGGAGTTGTAATACAAAACGTGCAAAAATGCATGGAAACAATAGGCTCAATGTGCTCTTTGAAATGTTGGTATAAGGGATGTGGTTTAAGGATGAACACCAATACTCGAACGCTTAGTGCAGTTCCGAGAACTCTCTCCAAGTCTGGGATGAAGCTTAAGTCTTCTACTAGAGGAACTATTCCTAATTTTTTGAAGAGGGAAACCTTCAACCATGAAATGGAGGTCTCACCCCACATAAATAGGAGAATCTCAACATGAAAAGGGAGGTCTCAACTTGTAATGGTTTAAGGATGACCAACAACTCTGGAATGCTTAGTCTATTTCCTTGAACTTTTCCAAAAATGCCAAGAATCTAAAGTTTTCTGCGTCCCCAATTATTTGAACAGGCATAACCAAATGAAGGAATGATCAGGGGCATCGTTATCTCCGGCTATAACTTTGAATCTAGTATGGAATGTTGTGGCTCAGTCTTGGTTGATGTAGCTTTGAATCTTGTAGATGACTATCATTTTCCCCCTTGTGAGATACAAGGTGAGAAGATGAAGAGATCTCAAGTACAAGACTTTTCAATATTTGAGAACAAATCTTGTTGCATGATCGAAAAATCTTCTCGGCTATTGAAGCCCATTGCCAAGAAGTGATCCATCCAAGATGAATCTTTGTTTTTCTAGGATGTTTATTTCTGAAGCATTTATTTGAAGAACGGTTGGTTTTATGAAAGTGGTTAGATAGATGAAGATAAAAAAAATGATCTTTCATATTGCCAATTTGGTCACAATGTTGGCATTTCACAATCTGTTGTTGTTGTTGTGGAAGAAGAGCAGAATCTGGAACAACTAAAGGTGAATATGGAACAATTGAATGTGAATTGTCATGAAGGAATCTAACACTGTGAAACTCGATGTGCTTTGAGTAATTTGGAATATGAAAGGATACGTATTTCTCATATCCAAGCCATGTTATGTGCTTGTTATGGACAAGCGCTTCAGAAGGTCTAATGACCTACTTGGGAAGTGCAAACTAGATTTCTGCATTTGCATGTACAACTGGTGCTTCACTGGGTACTAAATCTGAATGAACTTCAATATTTCATCACTTGACAGAGGTTTTTTTGGGTTGAAAACAATTTAGAATGGAAAATCTATTGAAGTTCATCTCGTTGAAACTGAGATTCTAGTTGCAAAAAATCAATCTTTTCTTGTGCATTTTGTAGACAAATTCTAATATGAGCAAGAGAGGATTTGTTGATTTTTATTGTGTCATTAGTAATAGACTATATCAGAATTTTCAAAAATGCTAATACTTCATAATCTCTCACCATTTTCTCTAGATCAAGAGTGCCAACAGAAAATGCAAAATAATGACAACAATTTTAAATGATTGAATTCTCGAGAAAGAAATACATCGACACTTGCACCAGCGTCGATTCTAACTATTCATCAAAATAATAAAGTTAATTACAGTTTTGGACTGTCTTTCATGAGAGAACATTTTCCCTGAGAAAACAATCTTGTCCGCTTTGAAATATTTTCCTTCCTCCTTAAGTCAATGGTTTCATATTTCTAGTATTTGAAGGAAATTGAAATCACTTCAAGTTAGCACATGCTGGAATTTATACCTGTGCTTGTCCTTTACTTTCAATCAACACTCCTTATTAATCGTTAACGAGGCTAACCCAAGCACAATTTTATGGCAAGAGATTCATGTGGTCATTAGACCTATTGTGCATGCATTGAAGGGTAGTCATTGAGCGTCATATCCTACTGCTTCCTCGCAATGCATACATATATTGTTTCAGTATACAAGTGCATGGCCTAGAATAATACCATTTTTGTCTCCTTGCATGCGCAAATGTAAATTTTTAATTCAAGTTGCCTGCTATATCAAGCACCACACGTTAATTCTACTTCACTCTGGAATTCAGATACAAACATTTCTTAATTGAGTAGATCCCAAAATGATTCTATCCTCCTATCTTCTCAACAGTAGAACTATGAGAAAGAAAGAACTAGTAAATATTCGAAGTTCATGGTATAAAAACTATTAAAAGTGTTAGATGGGCAAGTAATTCAGTACTTCTGTTCTAGGTAAAGATCCATTTGACATTTGTTTGGTGCCCCTAAATATCCTTTGATGCTTTCCTTCATTCCTAAAATCAAACCTCCAAGCATCGAATTGCCCCACTGCACCCAACCATTATTTGTTTGATTATTGCTATTGGCTGATATGCTTTTTTTGTTTTTCTTCCAACAAATAATAAAACCCGTAACACTCAATTATGAAAGAACATGTTAATTGCCATTACATATTCAATCAGTAACAGAAGCGTCTGATCAAAAACATCATATGAAGATTGCATGGTCTTAATTCTTATCCCTGCTACAATGTTTAGATCACTGAACCCATTCTTTATCAAAAAAAAAAATTAGTAGAGAGCACATAAAGGACTACTTGGCGTCCTCATAAACACCATCTGTGCTAGGTTGTTGCGGTAGTGTCAGAATGGAAAGGTTCCTGATTACATAAACTTGAAATGGCAAAGATGAAATCACGACTTCTGTTATTTCTAAGAAGTCAAAAATGAGAGCTCGGAATAAGGATAGAGTTAGGACAAAGGAGGAGTTGGACTCGCTATTTGACGATGAATTTCCACAACGAGGTTTAGTAGAAACACGGTGGCCATTTTGCTAAGGGAGCCGAAGAGGTGGCTGAGTTCAGGAATTCAGTGATGAAGTCTGTGGATGATTCGAAAAAGAAGTGAACTGTGTTGTTGTATGAGTGTAGACTAAAGAAACAATTGACCGTTTTTTTTGGAATCCAATGGTCACTCCGATAACAAACAACATAGATTTTAGGGAGGAATCTGCCCCCAAATTCGACTTCTCCAACGTGAGAACTTGCCAGATCAGAGACTTGCATATGTCGACCTGACGTAGGAAGAAACGCTTAACCAGTCCACCTGAATACTTTGACTAGCATATACGTAGCATTCAACCAACAGATATGAACCAATGCATGTAAGGAGTTGTTGTAGGACTCCTCAACATTGCATTTCGCTTTGAACAGGAGGGAAATCCAAGTATCCACCCCAATGCAAGCAATGTTTGAGTCTTTTATCCTTTCAACGTGAGGCGAGATGGATGGTAGACTAAAGAGAAACTAATCTTACACATACAGAAAATGACCATACATGAATGTGAAACCAAGGTGCGCAGAATTGACCAACTGTGAGAATGGCAGAGCAAAGGGAAGGAATATCAAATATGAATATTGGCTACCACAAACCAGAGTGAAATGCATGTGGGTGACATTATATCCGTCTCAAAACCAATGAACTCCTCACAACCTTTTTGTTAGTATCCTTCATTTGTATATGTCGATCATGGGTTGGCCGATAGATTGTTTCAAAGGTGGGAAATGTTCTTTGACATGAAACAGTAGCACATGCATAGGAATAACATACTAAAAATATAGTTCTGACAGGTGCCAAGGTTTTCAGACAGAATTCAAAGTATTAGAATACGTGCATAGTGAGAGGAGCATTTTTCATGCCAGGATGAGAATGGCAGCAAAAGAATAGATGGCATGGCTAAAATGCACACTACTAATGCCAGAACAAACAAACAGTGGCTAACATAAGATTGAGCATGTTAGGAAGGTACCCTGTCTGATACCATGTTAGGCACACATAGCGGAAAAAAATAGGAAAGGTAAACATGAGATTGTATTTCTTGTTCACAATGATACATATTTATAATACATAGGAGGGACCCTTGGTTTCATATTCCGAGTGGTCCGTTGGACTCTTTTTGGTTGTTCAACTTCCACACTAACCCTTAGACGATTAGGTGTCCAACACTAACTACAAGATTGAACTACTTAGTGGCACCGGCCCACAAACATTGACATATACAAAGCAATAAAAAACACAATCCAAAAACTAACCTATTGAATCCACTATCACAAGTACTTAATTGTCTTGTTGCTAAACAAAGGAATATTTAAAACTATGGCCCGTTTAAGGAATCTAAAAGAAAATTATCACCTAAGTTAAGTTATGAGATGCCCTTACCAACATAAAATAGGTGGAATTATAAAAATAAACGTGTCATTTTAAAAATAAACGTGTCATTTTAGTCATCGAAGGAGAATTTCAATTAGGTAAAATAATTAAAATGAGTCATGCATTGTCCATTTGCAACACTTAAGAATGGTTTTTATCAATGCAAAAATCATGTAAACTTGAATTACATTCCTCAGTGAAAATAACTCTTAAGGTATTTTTATTGTGAGAAACTCATTTCCATTTCATGGGATTTGAATTTTTTTTAGTTACTCAAGTAGTTATAGCATAAGTTAATTTGAGATATAAATATTATTATTTTAATCATTTTAATTAACTTGTGTTTTTTTACGAACCTCTATTCTTGTTGTAAAATAATATCCTATAAAATAGGTATGACCTACTAATAAAGGTGTTAACAAAATTTTAATCCATTGGCACCAATATAGGCAGTAAGTATTGCCACCAATAACGTTAATGCTAGATTAGCACCTATAAGCACTGACAAGGCTAATGTATACCTGCATTGAAACACATTCCAACCATGTGTCAAAAAAATAAAATTGGGCACTACTATTATTACATTCAACAACAACTAATCATCAAATAGTAGAAATTGAATAGAAACAAATGACTTGATAGGTCAATGAAATTGGATTAATTCATCAACATTTGTTCCCCTATGTGTAACATTGCATTGAATCTAGATGGTTTGGGTGCATGGGTTATCCACATCAGAAAACTAATATTATCATAATAGTGATATTTACTGTACCATTTACATCAATAATTATAGCAATATCTACATGATAATAGTAATATTATGAAAAGTAAGCTTAACCATATCATATCTACTAGACTGAAAATGTGGTGTATTTCACACTACTATTATGATACAAACTAATACAAATTGATCACATTTTTTTGTGTGTTCATCAACATGTGTATTGAATCTAGAGGGTGCATTGAATGTATTGAGTATGGACATTATTAACTATGTTTGTCTCTTTCTAAAGGTGCATTAAGTCTATGTAATGCATTAAATCAATTGAATATGGTAACACACTCATATAAACTAGATGAAGGTTCATAACTTTGTGTTACATATGATACCCAAGTTTAGATAGGTATGAGAGTGTGAAGATAGAACTGACAAAGTATAGGCCTCTGGATATGTTTGTCTCTTCCTAATTGCACACTCAGTCTATATAATGCATTAAATCCATTGAATATGGTAATATAGACCCAAATAAACCAGATGACACTTCATAGTTGTGTTGCATATGATACCAAAGTTTAGACAAATATGTGACTATGAAGATAAAACATAGTATAGGCCTCTAGATATAAATGATTTGTCCTCAAACACCAAAAATTGAATGTGTGATTTCAAATAAAATAGCTATATTTCCTTGTGACCTCGCACTCATTACATTCAAAGAGCAGGGAACTGGGGAATACAACTCTGTATTTATACACCATATGTGGTTTTATTGGCATTATTGGTGTTGGGGCTTAGCTAAACAATATTGTACTAGTAAACAAAAGAGATCTAATATCTCAATTCTATAGTCTCACATTTCGAAAATAATGGATATGACAACCAATCTCTGGCCAGGCATTACAATTTTTGTATACTGAATATGTAAGTCGTGTAGGTCTTTTTGGTTTTACTACAATAAAATCATGAGAGATTACATGCAATGAAACTTTTTCCTGATCACTTTGGGTGGAATATCTTATTCATAAATTCTAAGAGTCCTTCCTGTTATTTTATTAAATATGTAGACAAGAAGAAAGGAATGATGCATTTAATTTCTCTTCAAACTTGGGTTTCATATATAGGTGCATCTTCGAAACAACATGTATGGATTTTATTCTAATCAATTATATTTTTGTATGGGTTTCTTTGGTTTGCCTTCACTTGGTGCTTAGTAGCTCGAGAAATATGAAGGATATACAATGGTATTAGTACACACCATATGTTTAGTCAATTTAGTGTCCTAAATTGCTACATAAATTATCAATCCGGTTGTCGTAAACTGATGAAGTGTAGTGAACTATATGTGCTAGATGACCCTTCCTTAACTAACTATTTTCAAGTTTATGTTTGTTTTGGGGTTTTTTTTCTTTTGATTCCAAATGTTCTGCAATGTAATTGAAATCTTAATCCACTGATGCTAAGAGCCTAGAGAGATGGAATGAGAGTTAAAATTATTTTTAGGCCAAATTTGGAAGTAAGATTTTTAAACGAGAAAGTGAACGACAGAGCTTCTCTTCTTGTTGTTGTAATTGTCTCCAAAATATGAGCTGACAGGACTCTTAAAACTACTATCTACCTTAATTACAAAACCAACACTTATATGACAAAATGGAATTTCTAGCTACCTATGATAAACTAAAAATGAAATACTGAAAGCAAAAGTACTCCTGTTGTTTGGTCTACTTGAAAAATTAAAGCTTGATGAACAACTGAGTATGAAACTGCAGTTAAACTAAATGAAAAGGAAATTGCAACTACTCTATTTATGAAAGAAAGACTAAATGAAGTGTTGTTGTCACTTTGCTACATAATTTAGGGAGCATTACCTCCTTAGGATAGCAATATTTGAGAGAATTCATTCTTCATCATTCTAAAAGAAGTAAACAAAAAATGCAAGGAAAAACTCAGTCATAAATAAAAAATTTCACCACTTAGTCTTAGGATTAACCATCAGTGAAGGGCTTTTAGAAACATCCATTTGAATCATGAATTACTAAACTGACAAGAAAATGGCATTAAGCTACCTAACTCAAAACTAATGAACAACAAGAAGTCTCATTCATAAACACAACATTTCACCATTTAGTTTGAGGATTAGCCATCAACAAAAGGCTTTGGAAACATTCATTTATATCATGAGTGACTACTTTAATAAGAAAAAGGCATTAAACATCTTTACTCAAAAAATAATGAACAACAACAAGTCTCATTCATAAACACAACACTTCACCATTTAGTTTGAGGATTAATCATCAATGAAAGGCTTTAGAAACATTTATTTATGTCATGAGTGATTACTCTTAATAAGGAAAAGGCGTTAAACAACCTAAACTTAAAAACTAAGAAATAGGGAACAATAGATGAAATAAATCTAGTTATGCTACTGATATCAATTTAAAAACTACAGTTAAAAGGATAGAAAATAATGACAACTAAAGAACTACTCTACGTTGGAATAAAACTATCCTAAGTTAGTGGGAACAAATGACACAAGATGCAATAAACACAATGTTAGGAAATGATTATGAACATGATGCAAAACACAGAAAATGTACAATTAAATGATGAAGGACAACAAATGAAAATGTACAGAAATGAAGTGTACCCTTGACCATGCAAGGGCCCTTTGCAAGGTCTAGGATTAGCAACACAGAATCAACACTTCACATGCTTCAGGTATCCATTAAAAAAAACAGAGTTTCTATATTAAAAACATAATACTGAAGTATTCAATTGGAAATTGCACTATTACATCAATCCAAACATTAACATGTTCTACATACTGACCGCTGATATTTATAGGAAAGAATACACAACTGTTTGAAGAGAAAAATTATCTACAACAAACACGTAGACATGTAGTGCATCTGGAAATTTTGTCTTCGGTTGGCTTGAAACATAAATCTCTAAATAGTGGTTGTTGGATACTGGTTGTTCAAGTGGCAAAAGACATCCTTGGCTTCAGGAGACTACCTCGGATTCATTTACTGAGAAACATGCAAAAACAAAGTTCTACTTGTTGTAGGCTTCTTCCGTTGACTCCCCTTTGACCAGGGTTCTCCTCATCGATTTTGGTCAAACGGATAGGACACCATCCATGCTCAAACGATTTCCCATCTACCCATATGGTATGTTTCCTTTCCTGACAATTGTAACCTACAAAAGTTTGGATATGGCTGCGGAACAATCGGTTAGCTGCAGAATGTGGCTACTTTCCGTAGCTAAAAAACAAAAACCTATCCAAATAACAAACAAAACAATATAACTTGAAAATAACTAAAGTATACTTCTTGAGGAAATATGCAATGGATTTTGATGATTTAGGATACATTTTGATGGAAAAGCAAAGGAAGAAAGATGAAGAAATTGCTTAAGAAAGAGGCAGTTTTGGAACTTAACATACCCCCACTGCGAGACTATTGCATGTCCTCATGCAATCAAAAGTGTAACACCCTCCTTCTACTGCATCTGCTTTAAAACTTTAACTCGAACATCCAACCTTCTTTTACTTCTCTTTATTGCAACTGCCATTCTAGCCTGCTCATGAGAAATCTATATTTAAGGTTAATGAGAGCCCTGCTTAGTTTCCTATTTTTCCTCTTTAATTTTCTTCTCTTCTTATGCCACAGACCCAAATGAAGCATGGTGTAATCATAAATTATCTTTTCAAGCTTGTTTTTTTCTTTTAAAGTTTCATTTTTCTTCTGAATATGCCTATTTAAGACCTCTAGCTCATAGATTTCCTGCTTAAGTGAGCTAATCAAAGTCTCTTGTGTTGTAGCTGACTACTCAAGGTTGGATGAAGTCCCCTAATCTATTAATGTATTCTTCTACTCCAATGACTCAATATAATCATAAATATACTGTTGAACTGGGTCAATTCCTAGAGAGACTCTCCTTCAACTACTTTCAAAGTTCTGCTGAGGAGAATGTTGTGGACTTTTCTCAAATGCAATGTTGCCTTGGGATTGAGTTGGAGTTTCCTCTCCCAAATCTATGAATTGGGTCTCTTTTGACGTTGTTTTCTTCATTATGCCCTTAAGCCTAGAGCTTCTCCTCAAACTTTGTGACCCTATGTTTTCTTCCTCTATAACCTGTCTTCTTTTCCCCTTTTCCTTCTCTTTCTTGGATTGTTCCTTGCTGTGGACTAATTTCTCAGAAAGTAATTGCTCATTTTCTAATGAAGGTTCAGGAGTATGTTGGCAGATTTCCTCAAATTTTCTTTTCATTTTTCCTCTCCATTTTGTTTGCTTTATAATCTATGTTAGAGTTTCAGAGAGAGCCTCTTCTTCATTGTTTTATTTTGCTGAAGTTGTAGGAGTTTTTTTAATTTTAAGATTTTTTCTTCTCCTCCTACTCTTTTTCACTAAACTTCCTTCTGGTAACTCGAGTGGATCTTGGAAAAAGTTTCTGATCAAAAAAATTTCCCATGTCTCCTACATTCTTCAAGTAATATTCAACTAGAATTTTTATGAGACCATGGTGTTAAAGGTGAGGTTCTATGTCTTCTGTTTTCTTCTGAATAGTAGTGGACATCCTCCTTAAGCTATTCAATAGAAAGAATGGAAGATTGATGGTTCTATTTTCAAGAAAATTCATCAACAATCTTATGTGATACACATAGATTGAACGATTTCTTCCCTCACATGTGATAAATTTCTGAAAAGTCAATAGCATGCTACTCCATTCATCCTTAAGTGCGGAGATGGGAATTCCTTTCTTGAAAATTGAAGTATCCATACCTGTGTTTTAGAGGATGACGTTCCAAGTTTCATCATGGAATTCTTTATTCTTGAACCACCTCTCTCCAAGTTTTGGTAGTTTGGTTTCAACTGCAATGAAAGACTCAGTCACTGAAAACTTTATGTCACCAATCTCCAAATTCATCCCATCAAATGATGTAGCAAATGACTTGGTGATTTCTTTGTGATGGCCATCAAATTTCTCAATAAACTTCAGCCAACCACCTTTCTCCAACATCCCTTTCAACTGAGGGTATCCCTCCATATATTTTAGTCCTATAGGTTTTGTTCTTACAATGGGACCCATTACTCCTTTTCTCTACTTCTTTTCACTATGTGCGTGTGGAAGACTCTGTAAATGGTAGTGGTATATAGAAGTAAAAACAATTACAGAGATGGAAATGCAATGTTAGAGTATGTGGAAAGAAAAAAATGGATATGGGAATGAAACATAGAGAGTATATGAAGCAGGGAAATTGTATGCATGAAATAGTGAAGAGGATGTGAGGAATGGAGGTGCTTCATACATAGATTGTATGAAAAAATAATGTTGCTTATATGCAAAGAGAACCAAAAACTGAATGATCAATCTGAGTGCTCATATACATAGGAAGGTTGTGGAGGTAAAAATGAGAAACTTAGTATAATGAAGGATCAGTAGGGATGTAAAGAGCCGTATACAACTGGGTTAAGTCATATAATTAGCCGTTAAACAGGTACAATGGAGAAGTATAGTGAAGTATGAGTTAAAGTCGGAGAACAAATCATGAGACTGTTAGGCGTTAAGTTGGAAGGCATGGTGGAGTAATTACGACAATCAAATCACATGATGACAAGTCAAGGTGTAATATGATTATCCAAATTATACAACCTATGTTTTATATTTCTATTTGAAATAGGTTTTTATTCTCACCTCTAGAACCATACCTTTCCATTTGCTAACCTTCTTTTATTTTCATTCTCATATGCTTAGATGTTGTTGTGTCTCCAAAAGTTGTTTCTTCCTCCAATACCTGCACATGACATTTATTATGATACGGCCTTTTTATTTTCTGGAGCTAATGACCAAACTGTTACTGCAAAGTTAGATTGGCTGCAGAACAGGAACAATTGCAGAACTGGAGAACAACTATGGAACTGGAGAACAACCACAGAATGTAAAACATTGAATAAAATATGACTTGATGAATAAATGAAAATGGAAATGACTGTGTGGATGAAATATGGAAGAATGGAAATGAAAAATGGACATGGACGGAATGCTGAAGAAGAAAAATTTATTGATGAAATATGGTGGTGAAATGGGGTGAAATTTGCAAAAATAAAATAGAATGAAATGAAGTAAACCATGAATTTTTAGAATGCATAATGAGTCACCATTTTTGGAAAATATAGGGTGTCAGAATATTCTAATTTTCACCCTGTATTTTCTATACAAGGATGCCAATTAGTGATTGGTTTTCAACTTTATACATTTTTTATTTTATTTTAATTAATGAAAAGAACAAAGACTAAGTTAGTGGAGAAGAATAATTCTTCTTGACCAACTTCATTTCATAATTATTTTGAAAGACCTTGATAAACTCCTCCTTTGAGATTGGATTTTGATAAATCTTCAACCTATGACCATTCAAAAGGAGAGGAGTTTTATGCTTATCTATTGTTTTGATTCTTACTGCTCCATTACTAAAAACATTTTCAATCTCATATGGTGCAAGCCAATGACTTTGAAACTTTCCTTGAAAATCTTTGAACTTTGAGTCAAATAGCAATCGCCAATCTCCTTCTTGAAATATTTTGTCCTTGATGTACTTGTCATGCCACTTAACTCTCTGTTGTTGAGATAGACCAGTCCTTTCAACAACTTCTTGTCTGATTTCATCAAGTTCATTCAACTGCTCCAGTATATGCCTTTGAGCTTTTGATAGATCCATCCCCAAGTTGACTGCAATCTTGAAAGTTTTAAATTAGAACTCTATGGGGAATAGGACTTGATTTCCATAAACAAGTTCATAAGGTGTATGTCTTATTGTGTTCCTCCATGTAGTTTTGTAGGCCCACAAGGCTTCAGGAATCCTTTCTTCCCATTCTCTTCTATGTAGATGCACAGCCTTGGTGAGGATTCCTTCAATCACTTTATTTGTGGACTCCACTTGACCATTTTCTTGTGGATGATAGGGAGTGGATTGCCTATCTTGATCTTCTGCTCTTCCACATGCCTCTCCATTATTTTGGATGTGAAATGAGTTCCGTGATTTGTCACAATTTATCTTGGAACATCAAAGTGAGAAAAAATTTCCTCAAAAAGAAAACTAACTACATATTTTTAGTTAGCAAAAAGTAATGCTCTGGGTTCTACCCATTTGGTGACATAATTAGTGCATATCGATATATACCTTTTCTGCTTTGATGGAGGATTAATAGGTCCAATAAATTCTAAAGCCCATTTTTCAAAGGGTTCAATGAGTACTTGAGGCTTTAATGGCATCTCATTTGAGGGAGCAGGTTTCCCTACCCTTTGGCAGTTGTCGCACCTTCTGACATATTCTTTAGCATCTTTGAAGATGGATGGCCAATAATATCTTAAAGAAAGGATTTTATAGGTTGTCCCCTTGTCAACAAAGTGTCCACCACACGGCTCATCATGACATGCTTTGAGAATATCAAGCATTTCATCTTCCCTAACACACCTTTTGATCATAAGATTTGATCTTGTTTTATACAATTCCTTAGAGATCCATGAATATCTTGCACTATTTTGAATAATCTTTCTTTCCTCTCTCAGAAATAAATGTGAAGGTAACTTCCCTATAACCAAATAGTTAGCAACATAACCAAGGAGTTTGAGTAGTTACTGCAAATAGATATTCATCAGGGAACTTATCTCCAACTGGAGAATCTTCTTTAATATTTTGAACCCTAGACAAGAAATCAACAATTGTGTCTTGTTCTCCAGGTCTATCTACCACAATAATATTGAGTTCTTGCAAAAGTAAAAGCCATCTTGTAACCTTGCCATTAGTAATAGGTTTATTCATCAAATATCTAATTCCACAGTGATCTATATGAAAAAAAGTTTCATAGCCTACTATATAGTGTCTAAATTTGTTAATTGCATGAACAACAATTAAGAACTCTTTTTCAATCACAGTATAATTCAATTTAGTGGGAGTCAAATTTTTACTTGTATAGTAAATGGCATAAGAAATCAAGTCTTTTTGTCCCAATACATCTCCTAGAGCTATATCTGAAGCATCTGTAGAAATGTGGAAAGGAAGTTTCCAGTTTGGTCCTCTTAATATAGGTGCTTCATATATCTTTTCTTTCAAGGTTTCAAATGCTAGTTAGCAATCGAGATTCTACTTGAATTCACAATATTTTATAAGCAATTTGAAGAATGGAAATGCTACTTTGGTAAAGTTTTCTATAAACCTTCTATAATATCTTGTAAACCCTATAAAACTCCAAACATTTTTTTGGAAATTTGGAATTCGTATGTTTGAGATGACTTCAACTTTTGATTTGTCTACTTTAATCCCATCTCTTGAAATGTGATGTCCTAAAACAATACCTTCTATAAACATCATAAAGAATTTTTCATGGCTTAGTGGAAGGTTTATTTCTTTACATTTTTTAAGGAATTTTTCCAAATTTTCCAAGGCTTCTTCAAATGTATTACCATAGATTGTAAAATCATCCATATATACCTCTACACAATCATGTATTAGATCAGAAATGATTCCTCGTACTCCTCTTTGGAATGTTGTGGGTGCATTACATAACCCAAAAGGAAGCACTCAGTAGGAAAAAGTTCCCCATGGACAAGTAAATGTGGTCTTATCGTGATCCTCAGGTGCTACCTGAATTTATTATAACCATTAAAACGATCAAAAAATGAAAACCACTTTTTACCTGCTAATGTATCTAATACCTTATCTATAAAGGGCAAAGGAAAGTGATCCTTCAATGTTTCTTTATTCAATTCTCTATAATGAATGGACACCCTCCATTTACCATTCTTTTTAGGTACAATTACAAAAGGAGAGACCTACTGGCTATCTGAGATTGGGTGAATGAAGTTTACATTGAGTAGTTTTTGGAGCTCTTCTTTCACAATCTCCCTAAGATTTGGATTTATTCCTCTTTGAGGTTGTCGGATTGGTATATTTTTTTCCTCAATATAGATATGATGGATACAAGTCTTAGGGTCAATACCTTTCATATCAATATACCCCCAAGCAAATGCAGTAGAATGCTTTTGTAATATCTTGGTTAGCTCTTCTTGTTGTAGTTTCTCCAAGTTCTTGTTTATGTTCAATGCCCTACCTAGAAAAATTTCAATTGTAGAGCTCCCAAACTCTTCCATAGAATAGAGAGACATTTTCCTAGATGACAAGTATTCAACATTAGATTTTTCTTGAAATTGTGCATGATCATATTCTGAAGATGTTTCAAAATTTTCCAATGTATTCAAAATTTGACTACCTTCACTAATTTCTGATATAGTAAAGATAGGCTGAATAACATCTTCATCATCGATCTATTCCTTGTCATCTATTTCTGTGATTGCTTTTGCTAGAGGATACAAAGTAAATTTCTTTGTTGAACTACCATAAAAAATATACATGTCACCAGATCTACAACTAATAAAAACATCAATTGTAGCTAGCCAAGGTCTTCCTAAAATGAGTGAGTGTCCTCCTAGGTTATTCTTGGGAGTTAAAATCATGAAATCGATAGGATATTCCCAAGAATCTAAGGAGACTGAAATGTCTTCTAGCACACCATCAGGTTTGATTATTGATCTATCTGCAAGTTGTAGTAAGGTAGGTGTGTAAGGAAGGTTGGGAAGTTTAAGTTGTTCCATAGTTTGTCTACTCATAATGTTTATTGCTGCCCCTAAGTCAATCAATGTGTTTGGAATTTCAATCCCATTTATTTGTGTCTTGAGAATTGGGATTCCTCGATACACATATTTCTACATGGCAATCTTTCCCATCATGATATCTCATATTTTTCCTACTAGGTGAATTCTTTTTGTGTCTCTTGATTTCCTTCCCGGTCTTTTGATGCTCAACTCCTTTATTGTTTTTGCTAGAATTGGAATTTCTCTAATGGCTTGTAAAAAAGAAATCTTGATACAAACATTTTTCAATTCATCTAGGAAGTCATAATTGGGCAAAAAGATCTGCTTTTCCCCTCCTCTATCAGTTTGTAATCTTTTAGGAAAAGGAGGTGTAGAAGTAGATGCAAGCTGCTCAATTATAGGAGTTGTGTTTATTGACTCTTTTTGTTTTTCTTTTTGAATGTTTTTGTTTTTAAGGGATGTTCCCTCAAAAATTTTATTGATTTTCAGAGGATCCTCCTTAGAAGAATCTTATTCTTGAATATCTATAGAAGGATTTTCCTTTTCTAATATCCTACCAGATCTAAGTTAAACATCATTAAGATCTAGAGGAACAATCATGTAAGTAGGAAATTGTTGTCCTTCTACCATGTAAGCATTCTGAGGGTTTTTATTATTAGGGTTTGAAAATGGTTGGGTTGGTAGTTGATTTGGTTTATGTTGAAATGGAAGTAGGAGTTGAGGATTTTGACTTCGTTGTGGAGGTTGTTGTAGAAATGGTAATGAAAGGTGAGGGCTTTGATTTGGAAGTTGTGATTGTTGATTTTGTTGTTGATTTTGTGGGGGAGGATAGCTTTGATAAGATGAAGGATATTGATAATATTGAGCAAATCGCCCATAAGTATTTTTTACCCCTTATGCCCATGGTTGAGATTGATACTGATTTTGAGGTTGAGGCCAAGGTTGCTACGAGGAATTCCAGTTTGGTGGGGGCTAAAAATTCATTGGATTATTAAATCATTGATTTTGTGGCCCTTGCCAAGGTATTCTTGCAACAAAACAAAGAGGTTCTACAGAATTTGGGACTACTTCCTCTTGAAAGATAGCCTTAAGACCTGGGATTGAAGGACAACCCTTAGTCTCATGACTTTCTGAACAAATCATACAACTTTCTACAATTTTTGCATCTAAAGGGCATTCCCTTAGAGCATATTTCTTTCTGCATTTTGGACAAACGATGGCTAAAGTATTAGCTTTTGTTTTCTACTTTTTTTGAATTTTGAGGGTGTCTAGCTGCTCATTAAGGCTCCCAAAAATATCAATTTCACACTCATCAGGCATATTGCCAATTTCTGCCTACTTATAGATCCAGTTGCAGATTTGTTTGCTCTAATAAGAGGAGGATCTCTTGGTCCTTTCTACATTTTAGATTTCCCTCCTGAGAGATGGACACATAGTTTTTCTATGTCACTTAATGGAAGTTGAGAGATGTCTTCCTTTCGCATCATGTTAAGGATATCTATCAATTCATCTCTATTGGCCTTTAACAAAAGGGCTTTCAAAGTTTTTTCATCTAAATTGTTCATTGTTGCTCTTTTCAAATTGCAGTTAAACCTCTCAAGCAAATCCTCTAAGTTTTCATCTTCCTTTTGCATCATTTTGAACACTTCATCCTTATGGTAAGTATGCATACAATAATCCAAATATCTATCCAAAAATGCTTGTTTCATATCATTCCAAGTTCTAATGGATTGAGTGACTAACCCCATAAATCATTTCAAAGTAGCTCCTTTTAGTGTTGAAGGCAACAATTTGCATTTTTGAGAGTCTTCTAGATAGTCATATGTTCTGCATAAGACTTCAAAATCAAACAAAAATTTTTCAGGATCCTCACTTCTCAAGCCATAAACATTTGGGAGGACAGATGGTGAAATGTTTTTCTTTGTTGTATGTGTTTCCTCATCTACTATAGTGAATCCAAATGTGTTATCTCCTTCCATATTTTCTCTGCCTCCTCCATTGTTACCTCTACCTCCTCCATTGTTTCATCTACCTATTCCTCTACCCCCTCCTCCAAATAGTGAAAATTGTCCATCTTGTTCTTCTTTTACCGTGATGGTTTCCTCAGAATTTTCTGGTTCTTCTAAAAATGGTGGATGAGAGAGATTTTCTACTTCTTCTTCTTCACTAGGTATTCCTCCTTCTTAAACTACAATAGGCTCCCCTGTAGAGGTGAAAAAGGTTTCCTATCCTAGGTCTGGTTTAATAGATGAAGTGGGAGAATCTTCTAACTGAGTTTCTTCCCCTTGAGTTCCAAGAATCATAACGCTGGGAGTATGATCCTAGGATGGAGGTGTGTCCTTTCTAACCGTTGGTGGGGTAGGTGGAGTTGTAGTAATCAAAATTCTACCCCTAGCTATAAATCTACCCCTAGAATCTCTTTCTCTATGCACGTCACTGTTTTGTTTTATTGTTTCTTTTTTTTTATGAATGTAAGAAATAAGGCTACATAGTTACACTTCCCCTGTGATGGTGCCAAAATTTTTGTTAAATTTAGTGTCCTAAATTGCTACATGAATTATCAATCTGGGTGTTGTAAACCGATGAAGTGTAGTGCACTATATGTGCTAGATGACCCTTCCTTACCTCAGTATTTTCAAGTGTATGTTTGTTTTTAGATTTTTTTCTTTTGATTCCTAATGTTTTGCAACGTAATTGAAATCCCAATCCACTATAGATAAGAGCCTAGAGAGATGGAATGAGAGCTAAAAGTACTCTTAGGCCAAATTTGGAAGTAAGCTTTTTAAACAAGAAAGTGAAAACCGGAGCTTCTCTTCTTGTTGTAATTGTCTCCAAAATATGAGCTGAAAGGACTCTTAAAACTACTATCTATCTTAATTATAAAACCAAAACTTAAGTGACAAAATGGAATTTGCAGCTACCTATGATAAACTGAAAATGAAATATTGAAAGCAAAATTACTCTTGTTGTCTGATCTATTTGAAAATTTAAATCTTGATGAACAACTGAATATGAAACTGCAGCTAAACTAAGTGAAAAGGAAATTGCAACTATTCTATTTCTAAAAGCAAGACTAAATGAAGTATTATTGTCACTCTTCTACATAATTTAGGGAGAATTACCTCCTTATGATAGAATTACTTGAGAGATTTCATTCTTCATCATTCTAAGAGAAGTAAACATAAAAATGGAAGGCAAAAATCAATCATAAATAAAACATTTCACGACTTAGTCTTAGGATTAACCATCAATGAGGGACTTTTGGAAACATCCATTTGAATCATGAGTTACTAAACTGATAAGAAAATGGCATTAAACTACCTAACTCAAAATTAATGAACAACAAGAAGTCTCATTCATAAACACAACATTTCAGCATTTAGTTTGAAGATTAACCATCAATGAAAGGCTTTGGAAACATTAATTTATGTCATGAGTGACTACTCTAATAAGAAAAAGGCATTAAACATCTTGACTCAAAAACTAATGAACAACAAGAAGTCTCATTCATGAGCACAACATTTCATCATTTAGTTTGAGGATTAACCATCAATGAAAGGCTTTGGAAACATTCATTTATGTCATGAGTGACTACTCTTAATAAGAAAAAGGCATTAAACAACTTAAATTTAAAAACTAAGAACTAAGGAACAACAGATGAAATAAATATAGTTATGCTACTGATATCAATTTAAAATGTACACATAAGAGGCTAGAAAATAATGACAACTAAAGAACTACTCTACACTGGCATAAAACTATCCTAAGTTAGTGGAGACAAATGACACACGCTGTAATAAACACAATGTTAGGAAATGAATATGAACATGATGAAAAAAAAATAGATGTACAATTAAACAAGGAAGGACAATAAATGAAAATGTACAGAAATGAAGTGTACCCTTGACCATGCAGGGGTGCTATACAAGGTCTAGGGTTTGAAACGCAAAATCAAAACTTCACATACTTCAAGTATCCATAAGAAAAAACAGAGTTTCTATATCAAAAAGAAAGTACTGAAGTCTTCCATCTACAAGTGAAAATTGGAATATTACATCATTCCAAACATTAACATGTTATACGTTCTAAACGCTGATATTTATAAGAAAGAATACACAACTATTTGAAGAGAAAAATTATCTATAGCAAACACGTAGACAGGTAGTGCATTCAGAAATTTTGTCTTCGGTTGGCTTGAAACATAAATCTCCAAATAGTGGTTGTTGGATACTAGTTGTGTAGGTGGCAAACAACATCCTTGGCTTTAGGAGATTGCCTCAAATTCATTTACTAAGAAGCATGCAAAAATAAAGTTCTACCTGTTGTAGGCTTCTTTCATTGACTACCCTTTCACCAGGGTTCTCCTCATCAATTTTGGTCAAATGTATAGGACACCATCCATGCTCAGACATTTTCCTAGCTACCCATATGGTTTGTTTCCTCTCCTAACACTTGTAACCTACAAAAGTGTGGAGATGGTTGCGGAACAGCCGGTTAGCTACGGAATGTGGTTGCGTTCCGTAGCTAAAAAACAAAAAACTATCCAAATAGAAAACATAACAATATTACTTGAAAATCACTAAAGTATACTCCTTGAGGCAATATGCAATGGCTTTTTATGATTTAGGATACATTTTCATGGAAAAGCGAAGGAAAAAGGATGAAGAAATTGCTTAATAAAGAGGCAGCTTTGGAATTCAACACCATATAAACGGTGGAATGAGTTTACACCATGAGGTTTGTCTGAGTGGAGGATGCATATTTTGTGTTCTAGTATTCGATATGTTGACCACTAGGAGAAACCTATCAATTTTGGATATGAAACATCAAAGGTTACAACCTTGAGGTGCACATTTGATGCAAATTTTTATGGGTTTGTGCTAGTGTCCATATTCAAATACAATCCACTATCTACATTCAATGTGCAAGTCATAGATGATACCAACAATAAATCCCAAGAGGATGATGGAGAAATTGATCAAGAATAAACAATTTTTTATCTCAAACATTGGATTTAGATAAAAAAAATTCACTAGACCTATAGTAATAAATTCTTACCCCACCTACAATACAAAATCCTTGTTCACTAGATATATTAGTGTTATACTTTTGTAGAGATAGTGAGAATAATAAATTCAATAAAATGTAGAGAATTCAACCTTATCCCAAAATGGGGGATAACACTCTTAGGGCAGGGGATAATTTTGAGCAGTCTTGATACTTTTCATTATATCTGGCATGAACCCTTATATCCACCATGGACGTAAAAGATTTAGATGATCTCCAAGCTACTTAACAAAGTCTAAAGTTATTGATGATCATTCTTTTAGTGGCAAGGTTATTGTGATGAACATCTGAAATTAGACATGATATGCCTTATCTAAAATTTACAAAAATTACTTTAGATGCATACTTTCTCTAGATGGTTAATACACTTAACAATATATCAATTTTAAGAGACTATTTTTGTTGACAATAATACTAAGAGGGGGGGGTGAATCAGTATTATCTAATTCTTTTGACAAATCTTTCTTATTTATACTTCGAATTATTTTTGCATACCAATACCATGAATAATGAGTATGAACAAGAAAATCAGACAGTCACATCAAAGAACACCAGATATAAGGTGGAAACCCAATGTGGGTGAAAACCACCTGCTGCAATATGTCTCTATCTTCTTTCAAATTAGAAACTCCTTTTACAATGGTCTTGTACTGGTACAGTCCTTTACCAGTACGCAGGCTGCAACCTGCAGAGAGCTACAACTCTCTCTCGTTTTCCAGTCTCTCCTGGAAGGGAGCTACAACCCCCTACTTCTTTTCAAGGACCACTTTTCATAAATTTTCAAACTGGATCCATATACATCAAATGATCATCAAGTACATGTAAATTATACAGTCAGCTGCAATAACCAGATCAGCAATAACAGAACAGAACCCAGAACACCTTATCAACAGAAAAATTCAACCAACAGAAGATCTTAACACAGATACACGGTTTTTCTTTTTACTGGCCTGCGTTGCTACGCACTTCACCCTCTGCCTCTCTGCGTATACCCACAGAGCTCCTTCTGCTGAACAGTGTGGCCACGCACTGCTCCTTTCACAGATCTGCATACTGTACGCACCAAAATGTACTATCGCGCCACGTACAGTGCAGAAGGCACGCACCCAGTATAAATATCGCGTCGCGTACTATCACAGCAGGTACGCACCCAGAAAGACTGTCGCACTGCGTACTTAACCAGAAAGCACGCACCTGAACCACCGTCGCACTGCGTACCCACGCAATTCACCTTTGTCGCCTCTGCGTACCCACGCACTGCCCCTTCGTCTCTTCTGCGTACCCACGCACTAACCCTTTGTTTCCTCTGCGTACCCACGCACTGTAACTGCTGATCACTTGCGTACCTCTGATTAGGGCCAAAATATAGTCAGACACTCATATCTGATCTTGCGCTCGAGAGATCACCTTTCCCAGATTCGCTTCCAACTTCTCTTCTAAAGATCAAGCTTTTTAAACCGAGAACCCAATATCAGATCTTTAAGATATTCTATGCTCAAAGATACTCAAACCAAATGATCTCCTTAGCTTTATATAGGCAAGCTCATCCTTAAATCAAGGATCATGGGGCTCAATAATAATAATAAAATAAACAATACCACAGGCCAAAACCATGATAACACAATACCAACGGCTAAATACCATGAGGAACCCCACGAGTGGGTGCTTTACTGCCTTGGAATGTGTGCACGGAGGGTACGCACCCCATGAATGGGTTACCCGCATATTGGGACGCCGTCCCTGCACAGTATACCTGTGGGTATGCACCTCCTGAACTGTTCTCCTGCGTACTCCTTTATTTTATCAAAATGAGAGCCATGCCATGGGTGTTGCCATCAAGTACAACATCTGAACCATATAATCATACCAGAGCCATAATGCCAACAATCTCCCCCTTTGGACTTGATGGCAACCTCAAAATCTTCAGCTTCATTCTCCCCCTTTGACATCAAGGGCAAAGGGTTAGCTCCCCCTAAGAATATGCTCCCTGAGATCTGTAAAGAAGAACCATAATCCACCATGAAAGAGATAGAGACATATTGCAGCAACATTCAGACCAGCATCCGTGATCTCCTCCATAATGCCAACAATGCATTATGTGCTCCCCCTGAACCTGTGCGGTCAACCATCAAAAGAGATTCAACAAGATGATGCATCAACAACCCCCAGCTTTTGCCTGAGGTATTCAAAGGCCTCCCTGGGCAATGGTTTGGGGAGAATATCAGCAACTTGTTCCTTAGACGGAACATACTCCAACTTGACCTTTTGTTCAAGAACTTGTTCCCGAAGAAAATGATATTTGATCGGTATATGCTTTGTCTTCGAATGCATGACAGGATTCTTTGAAATGCTGATTGCACTTGTGTTATCACATAAGATGGAGACAGGTGGAGTACAATCAATGTGAAAATCCTGCAAGGTCTGCATCATCCAAAGGAGTTGAGTGCAGCAAGATGCAGCAGCAACATATTCTGCTTCAGCTGTAGATAAGGCAATCGAACTCTGTTTCTTGCTGAACCATGATACCAGTCTGGTTCCCATAAAAAATGCACCACCACTTGTGCTTTTCCTGTCATCCACGCTTCCAGCCCAATCTGCATCTGTATAAGCATGAAGTGTAATATCTGTATCTCTAGAATACCATAAGCCATAATTTTGAGTCCCTTGAAGATATTTGAAAATTCTCTTCACTGCCTGAAGATGAGTCTCCTTCGGATTTGCTTGAAATCTTCCAACTATTCCAACTGCATGCATGATGTCCGGTCGGGTACCTGTCAAATAAAGTAAACTTCCAATCATAGATCTGTAGGTTGGTTGATGTACTGTTGCAGATTCATCATTTGTACTGAGACTGCATCCTGTGACCATGGGTGTACATACTGGTTTTGCATCTTCCATGCCATATTTCTTCAATATCTGTTTGAGATACTTGGTTTGAGATAAAAAGATTCCTCCTTCTTTTTGTTGGATTTGCAAACCAAGGAAATATGTTAGTTCTTCTCGCAAGGACATTTCAAATTCTTTCTGCATGATTGAGGCAAAGTTTTGACTCATCTCTTCTTCATTGCTGCCAAAAATAATGTCATCTACATACACAACAAGTATTAGTAATTTATCATTTTCAACTTTTATATAAAGATTTCTATCTGCTGAACCTTTTGAAAAACCTTGTTGATGAAGATATTTTTCCAAACGATAGTACCAAGCCCTTGGAGCTTGTTTGAGTCCATAGAGAGCCTTTTTCAATATGCATACAAGATTTGTATCATTTCCAAGAATGAACACATCTGGTTGTTCAATGTATACTTCTTCTTCCAAGTCCCCATTCAGAAAGGCTGATTTCACGTCCATTTGAAATACTTTGAAGTTTTGAAAACTTGAGAGAGCAAGGAACATTCGGATGGCCTCAATTCTTGTAACAGGAGAAAACGTTTCTTCAAAGTCTATTCCTTCTTGCTGCGCATACCCTTTACAAACAAGTCTGGCCTTGTTTCTAATTACTTCTCCATTTTCATTCAATTTATTTTTGAAGACCCATTTTGTTCCGATAACATTCTTATCCTTTGGTCTAGGAAACCAGTTCCCAAGTGTTGTTCCTTTCGATTTGCTCAAGTTCTTCATCCATTGCTTTTATCCAACATTCATCTTCGCATGCCTCTTTCACATTTTGTGGTTCAGTAGAGGAGAGTAATGCCAAATAGCTTGAGGCTTCTGCAACTGTTCTTCTTGTTTGTACACATGCTTCTTTCTGCCCCATAATCTGAGATTCTGGATGATTCTTCTGAACATATCTGGATGGAGTCTTTTCTTCTATTCTTATCTGCTTCTCTGGTTCTTCTTGAGGTTCTTCATCATTCTGTTTTTGAGGGTAGCCTTCATCTTCTTCGATGTATTCATGATGTACTTGTCTAGGGATGTATCCCTTCTCATCAACCACTACATCAATGCTTTCAACAATTCTGCCAAGTCTTTTATTGTAGCACTTGTATGCTTTGCTATGTGGAGAGTAACCAAGAAGAATGCCTTCATCTGCTCCAGGTTCAAGTTTGCCAAGATGCTCATCAGTATTCTTAATATAGCATTTGCTCCCAAATATTTTGAAGTTCTTTACCGAAGGAGTCTTACCATTCCAGAGCTCATGAGGAGTTTGCGTGTTGTTCACCCAAAAATTTGTTTTGTTGAGAATAACCACCGCAGCATGAGCAGCTTCACCCCAGAAGGTTGCAGGAGTTCCTGACTCATCAAGCATAACACGAGCCATTTGTTGAACTGTTCTGTTCATTCTTTCCACAACTCCATTTTGCTGAGGAGTTCTAGCTGTAGAGAATTCTCTTCTTATCCCATGTTCTTCACAGAAATCGAAAAATTCATT
>APFE031581203.1:0-26235 GCA_000404065.3 Pinus taeda
TACTACTGGAGCAGAGAAAGAACTTTGACTCGGTTGAATTATCCCAGCCTCTAGCATTTCTACAAACCATACGTTCAATTTCACTCTTTTGGGCATAGCGATATCTGTACGGCCTGATGTTTGGAGGAACACTTCCTGGAATCAGATGAATAGCATGATCATGATCACGAATAGGTGGGAGACCTTTGGGAGTCTCAATACCTTGGAATGATTGTCCAAGACTATTTGGAGATCTGGAGAAATAGATGATTCCAAAGTGGAAACATCTAGCGAACATAATTGTGCAATTACACCTTTTTGTTCCTTTTTTAGAGCTTTGTCATACACCGTAGAGCTGATGTATCTTTCCTGGTTTCCCTGTAATACCCCTTAATTCAACTTCCTTTCCTTCCATAGAAAATTTGATGAAAAGTTCTTGAAAATTAAAGCTATTGTACCCAAGGATTGTAGCCATTGGACTCCTAGTACAACATCAGCACCTCCCATTGGAATGGAAAGCATTGGGCTAGTCAATACATATTCTCCCATGGATAGCTTGATATTATGGCACTTTCCAGAGCAATTTATTTTTCCTCCATTTTCAACCATCACTTGACACTCTGGTGCTGGATATAGGAAGCAATTCAATTCTTTTGCTACACTACAATGAATAAAATTGTGGGTGCTTCCTGAATCAATCAACACTATTACCTTTTTCTTCTTGATTTGTCCTTCTATCTTGATAGTTTGAGGAGTGGTAATTCCTGCCAATGCATTACAAGATATGGTCGGATTTATTTATTCTTCATCTAGGCTTTGTTCCTGGAGTATATCTTCTTCTTTTGACCTTTCTTGCTCCTTTTCTTCTTCCTCTTCACAATCTATGTAGAATAATTTCTTCTCAGCACACTTGTGACCTTTAGTGTATTTTCTATCACAACTGTAACAAAGCCCTTTTGCTCTTTTTCCTTCCAATTCTTGTGGTGTCAAACTTATAGGTTGTGGAAGACTAGGGACAACACTTCCATCTTTATAGTTGTGAGTGGTATGCTTCTTGGTTGACATAATTTTGCTTTCCATTTTTCTTGCTAACCTGAATGCCTTCTCTAATGAATCAGGTTCCCAAAGGCGAACATCATGTTGGATATTATCCTTTAAAGACCCTATGAACACCTCAATCCTATGCTCCTCTGGAATATCTTTTACCCTTATGTTCAATTTTTGGAACTCCTCAATGTGCTTCGTTATTGAACCCTTTTGTTTGAGACTTATCAATTGGCTAAAAAGAGTGTTGCTTTTTGTATCCTCATAATGTGCCACCAATTCTTCCATAAAAAGCCCAAGTGATAAATTGTTTACGAGAGCAAAGCCATTGATACCATACAAACTGATTTGGTTCCAAATATAAAGTTTCCATACGTACCTTTTGTGTGTTTTGCACATTATTGAGATCAAAGAACTGCTCCATCTATAATATCTATGTGGCAGGATCCTTGCCATCAAACTTCCTCATATCGATTTTTGGAATATGGTGAGTCTTCGATCCAACATTAGAGTCTATGGAATCATGATTAACATTTCTTTTGTTCTCATCATGAGTTTCCTTTAGTACCCTTTCACCCTTATTGACCATTTCTTGTAGCAACTTATTCATATTTATCTTCAATTCTTCCATCTTATCATCCATGCCATAAATTTTAGCTTCTACGCCTTTCTTTAAACCATCCATCTTAGCTTCTACATCTTTCCTTAAACCATCCATCTTAGATTCTGTTGCTTTTTGTGCAAGTGACACTTGTTGCACTTGTTCTTATAATTTTGATATATCATATAGCATTTCTTCCTCTTCTTCATGAGTCATGCTAGAGCTTTCGGGTTCCTTACTAGGTGTTTTCATTTTCTTTCCTATTAGTTACTGGTAATAATGCTCTACTATGCCCTTTGAATTCCTTCAAAATAAATTTCAAACCAATCTTAAGCAAAAATTTAAAAGAATCTACACACCTTTTTTCACTTTGTAGGAGCTTGATGTTGCCTCTGATGTATCTCTGTACATTCAAATCATCCAATTCTGAAATTGTGATTTGTAGTAGCCCTCTGTGTCCTATTTCCAATGCCACTAGTCTGATCCAAATTGGATTCTCCAAGGAAGCGTTATGTGAAATCTCCCACAGTGACTTGATTATGGACTAGTTCAGTAGGGCGAACTTGTGCGATGTGCTACAAGTCCCTGTTTTGTCTTCTGGCTCTAAAAAATATATACAAGAAACTACAATCCGTCCTCTTTCTACACCTTCTTACAAAATTTCAATCCAATGCTCAGACAAAAAGTTATGATGATTTTCCCCAGGTCACCTGTTTGGAATGTAATTCAGGAGTCTCCAAAAAGACCAACTTCCTCAGATCATATCTCCACAAATATAGCACAAAACACTCTGAAATTTGGACCCTCAATTCAGTGCGATGTCTTCTCAAACGGGTTCTTTTTTAGCTTATGAAACATCACAGAAACAAAGTTATTGCGAAAATGCCACGATGACCTGTTTGGAGTAGCAAAACCCTAGAATCCAAAGCTCTGATACCAAATGTTATGAACCAGCTCAAGAAAAGATAGAAAGGATAGATCAACGCCTTAGAATTCAGCCTCTTCGAGGGAACTCCTTACATTACATATAATGAACAATCGCTCTTGGATGATTACAAAGGATCAAAACCCTTTCTATATATAGGAGTCTAAGGAGTCACAATATAACCCAGCCGACCTAACAATAATAATATAAAGCCACAAAAATGACAATAGATGGATTCTATGGGGCACAATAATAACAATATGGGGGCAATAGGGGCACAACAATATTAATAAGGGGTACAACTACAATAATAATGGGGTAATCACTAGTATTATAGGGACCCAACAAAGCGTATGGAATATAATTATCAAAGGGTATGGAGCGTATGGAGCGTATGGCAGCATATGGCATGGAATATGGACTCAGCGTATGTATTATCACTATGGATAGAACATCATAGGTAGTGCGGTATTAAGATGAACAACATATGAATCAGCAGGTAATGAGCCATAAACTAATTAGACACTGCAGAATAAATTAGCAATCATGGCCGCAAAGCATATAACTAAATACAACTTATAGACCGGCGAGGAGGGTGTAGAGACTTCCAAAGTGTGACTCAGAGCCACAATGACACCACAACACGGATAACTGGGGCCTGTGTGGTATTACACGTTAATGAACAACCAAAGGTAGCGTATTGACCATGCATATGGCAGCGTATTAACCAGAGGCAGCATATTGACATTGCAAATCCTCGCAATATCCATTCCTTGCTATTGCACTATTCCCTCAATGTAAAAACTATAAGTGTTGGAGCCGTAGAAGGTGAAAGGTCTGCATTCAAATCCCATAGCTATCACTATGATTCCAACGAAGCAGGTGACTATTCAGAGGAAATATAAAAATACATATGACACTGTATGGAGGGCAGATAGTTCAAAAACGTATATGACACTTGAGTTCTACAAAAATAGGTAGAACATAGGCAGGAAAATGACACCAGGAGCTGGCTCTGATACGAGGTCAGGCCAGGCAATAACTCCTCAAAGAAAAATTGATTTCTATATCTTATTCCTTGAGGTTGGTCTTTATTATATACATGAGGGAGACTGTTCACTTCATCTCCTGATGATTTTTCATGTCTCTTATTATTTATTTACATTGATTTTATTTATTCACCCAATCCTGATGATTAGGTGTCAACAATATTCAGGGAATTTTGTTGACTTGCAGGTGATAAGCCTGATCATTGGGTAATTATATGGGCCTTAATTGGCCTTAATTCACCTCCTAGCTTAGTCAAACCAACTATTCTCACAACTTATTAAATACTTTCGATTGTATTTTCTTTATGAGATGCGTTAGAGTTGTATATGTTGCTTTGTGGTCTAATGTGCATGTAATGTAGGAATAAAGGATAAAAGCAAGGAAAAATGCAGGTATAAAGGATAAAAGAAAGGAACTATGGCAAAGACCTTGGTAAAAACTCAAATGGGACAAGGGAGAGTAATTATAGGAAATAAATCCTCCTCAGTTACTATCCCTCCATTCAAATATTCCTCCATCAGCTCAGAGTCCAAACAACCATCACTTTGAGGACTAGAAGATAGTAAAGCAAGTGAAAGGGATAGAAAACAATTTTTCTTGAGTTGAAGGCCAAAACTCTATAATGGGAAGGAAGTAGTTAGAGACTTTAGATGTATAAATAGAGAGGCTTAGGACATCAGTAGGATTCATAATTTCATTGTAAAAACTCTACTTTATTTATGAGGTGCAATAATTGTGACAGTTTGTTATGTAATCCATGTTTTCATAATGAGAATGAGTTACGTTTTAAGCCAGCTTTGAGTTAACTTAGAGGGTTGAAGCTCTTGGGTTTCCTATTCACTGTACATGTATGCTAGCATAGATTCCTATTTTCTATTCATTTGATTAAATAGGTTTCTGGTTTTGTTCATTTGTTTAAATAGCTTCCTATTTCTGTTCATTTACTTAAATAGATTCCTAGTTCTGTTCATTTACTTAAATAGATTCCTACATTTCATTTTTCATTTGCTCAAGTAGTTTGCATTCCGCTTACAGTAGTGTAGAGTAAATCGGTTGTGCTTTAGTTTACTTCCATTTGCATTTTCTAATTAGCAGGTTAACTAGAAGAAAAAGATCACCATAAGGTTGTCCACAGGTGTCTCGGCCTCACCTTGTCCCTCTAGGACCATGACTTGAGGAAGAGACCCTTCAGCAACCCCAAAACACATGTTTCTAGTTCTCACATGAGCTATGGAGTTTGTTGTTCGATGCAATTATTTGTTCACCCTCACTGGTTTTTCTGTCATTTTCCTTTGAAACCTCCTTCAGCATGTTCTTCATGCATCACTTCCTCGCCATCTGAGTCATTATTTTCTCCAACTGTTGCCTCAGTGAAGTCTTCCACTTTCTTTAGGCGCTTTAATCTCTACCATTGATCTGTCTCTTAATCTAATGGCTACCGCGTCACCTCAACACTTTATGCGCTTTAAAACCCCACCGTCAATTTGTCTCACTTGATCTGATGACTATCGCTTCACTTGATCGCCAATGAGCTTGGCCGATCTCCACCATTGATCATCCCTTCCTGATCCAATGGCTATTGTGCAACCTCATGTAGATTCTTGCACAGCTGTTATCCCCCCAAGAGCATGCGAGAAAAGCGGTTTTCTCGTGCTACGTGTCATGCAGTTAGGCTAATCGCGTGAAATTTCAAAATATAGTTTACAACCTTGAGGGTGCATGAGAAACTACTTACCGCTTTCAAAAACCCACTCCATCATTTCAACATGTTTTCTTCCTGCGATACAATCTCCACCATCCATCCTCCAGTTAATCCAGTCCATCCATCTCTTGACTTAATCTACACGATAATATCGATGCCATTGATCACTTTGTTACCCTGTCCATCCATCTCTTCACTTAACCTCCGCAATAAGACCTTAGTCGTTTCTCCTATTCATCCATCTAGTCACTTAAGCCTTCATGATAAGATCTTCGCCATTCATCCTATCAGTTCATCTGGTTCGTCCATGTATCCACTTAACCTCCGTGATAAGACCTCAGTCATTCATCTATGTGTTCAACTTGTTCATCTATCTAGTCACTTAAGCATTCATGATAAGATCTCTGCCATTCATCCTATTCGTTCATCCGGTTCATCCATCTATCCACTTAACCTTCGTGATAAGACCTTAGTCGTTCACCCTGTTCATCCATCTAGTCACTTAAGCCCTCGTGATAAGATCTCTATCATTCATCTTCTGCTCATTGAGCGATCCAATCATCCCTATGCACTATTGCGTCCTTACATCCTCCTTTCATAGATTTTGACCTTCGATTTCTCTTCTGCTTGAAAACCGATTTAGCTTAAGTTTCTTTGCTTACACCTTAGAATAGTTTAATGCTCTTTACCTTATGCAACTTTGATAGCATGATTAGGTTAGTGATTTTTTTAGAAATTCTTCTTTGCATAGCTATTTAATTGGTTAATTAGGTTATGGTGTGGTTTGGCATTACATGTTGTTTTCTTCATTACCACAGTAGAGTAGCTCTCTCTTAGAATAGGTTTTCTCTCGTTAAATCAAACATTTAAGCTTCGTCTAACCCTATAGAGGTCTGGATTGGAACCCCTCGGGTTTGTTGCCAGATAAACAATGACAAGAGGTATGACCTTCACTTCTACTTGTGCATATAGCACTGTCACCTCCAAGTTTGTACAAACCTTGGGTTGATAAGTAAATCTTGTAGCCCTAGAAGTTGTAGCATTCTTGTTGCAATACCTATGCTCATCACGTTTTGGCACTGTTGTCGGGGAGGTGTCTAAAGTAGATTGTGATTAATGCTTTCTCCTATTTATACTCTCCAACTTTTTTTGCTTCTCCTTCTTATCCTTAATTTTCTTCCATTAGATTATTTATGCAAAAGTAATCTAGTAGCTTCCTTTCTTTCATTCGTCATTATCTGCTTTCCTTTCCATTCTGCAAGTAGAATTTCAATTTAGCAAGTAGTCTCTTTATTAGTAGTTTTCATTCAATCAACAATTTCATTCCGCAAGAACTTTCTAGATTTAGAGAAAATCTTACAAAAACCAACCCAATAACATTTCCTTTCATGCCTTGTAGGAATAGGGACAATTGAGGAAAATTCTTGTCAAATAACCCCACTGCATCCTATAGTCAACCTTCTCTCTTCTTCGGTGACTATGATTTGGAGGAACCTTTAGGTGAGAAACCTTACATAATTGAAGAACCTATAGGGGAAGAAGAAGAAGAAGAACCCATTCCTACTAAAGCAATGGATGAAAACCTAAATGATAGAGGAAATAGAGAGATAATTGAGAGTGCCTGCCCCATCAAGGAAACCAATGGGGACACTAAGATGAAGCATATAAGCCCCTCTACTCTACCTCATTTCCATGGCCTGACCACAGAGGACCCTAACACTTTCCTACTTGAGTTTGTTGTTATATGCCAAACCTATGACTGTACAGATGATGAGCAAAAGTTAACACTTTTTCCATCTATCCTCAAGGATGCAACATTGCGCTAGTTCATGGGTTTACCTGGAGATAACATCACAACTTGGGCTCAAGTGTAGCAGACTTTTAACAACAAAAATCGGGACTACTATAGATCAAAGTATACCAAAGAAGACATTTTCATGATGACCATAGGCTAGCATGAATCCCTAGAAGACTATGAATAGAGATTCCAACTCAGTTACGAAAGGGCTAGGCATACACTTGACCCTAAGTCACTAAAGCTAGTCCCGCTTAGAGGAGTAAGGGAGGATCTTCTAGATACTTTACATATGATAGTAGGAGGAGATATCTACCAATTACCCTATGAGGATGTCAAGACTACCTTTAGAAAGCATTCTGGGGTAGCCAGAAAGAAGGGTACGGGTAGTCAACCTATGGCTACTACATCATCCTCCAACTTATCCATCAAAGGTGAAAATGGAAATATGTTGGAAGATTTCAAAAGTGATATGTTGCAAACCCTTGCCTTTCAATTGGACACCATGAACATCAAAAGGACGCAAGAGCAAGCAAAAAGAACCTTGGCCATCTTTTGTCCTAGATGCACCAGGAGGCATCCTAGGAATGAATCTCCATTGAACTATATTAAGATTTGCTCAATTTGTGAAGAAAATCACTCCATAGAAAAGTGAGCTTCTTTACCTGGACTCAAATTTGTATGTCAAGGAGCTGAAGGGGTCACTGAGTAGCTTTGCTGCATTAACCAAAGGAGACCCCCTGGGCCTAGACAATACCAAAAGGGTATGTAAGGGTCATCCCATGCATACTATAACCCCAACCAAACCACAACTATACCTCCTTGGGGACCCCCTACTCATCCTTCCTGGTCTACACCCCCTCCTTGGTCCTATGCATCTCAGTATCATTCCCAACTAGCCAACCAATCATTTAAACCTTATGTTTAGCGACAGAATTAGTGGAATGCCCCACACTGAGGGTGGAGGCCCGAATTCAACAATGTTCCATCCCTATTGCCTCCACCACATACCTAACCACAACTCCTGCACTTTGCTCCACCCAAGAAACCCCAGATGACTACCTAGCCAAATCCGAACCCAAACAATAGGTAGGCTCAACAAGTAGACAATGGAGAGACATTATACCCAACTTATGTTGTGGAAATCCAGGAGATCAACCTAAGATCTAGGAGAATTCTCTTAGACAACCAACCTCCCTTTCCACATAGGTAGGTTGAGGAAGAAAGAGAGGAGAGCAACCTTAAAATAAATCCACCCTTTCCTAAGAGATTACCCCAACCACTATAGCCTACCCAAGAAGAAACTGAACTTCTGGGAGAATTGAAAAATCTATGTGTAAAGATCCCCCTTCTCCAGGTAATCAAAGATGTTCCCATTTACAATAAGTTGATTAAGGAGAAGTTCTTCAAGCATCTAGGAAGAAGAAAAAGGGATTCCCCTACCATTAATGTCATTAGGCAGTTATTTTACTTCACGCTGGGGTAGGTAATATGTCCAAAATATTTGGACCCTGGAAGCTCTATAGTAGATGTGAACATCAATGGCACCATTACCCCACACACTCTTATTGATCTTGGGGCTACCATTAATGTGATGACCAAGGACACCATGCTCAAGCTCAACCTCCAAGGGTCATTGAGGAAGACCACAATAGTTTTGCAACTTTCAGACCATTCTACAGTCTACCCTGAGGGAATTGTGGAGGATGTGATGGTCTCCATTGATTCCTGGGAGTACCCTATAGATTTCTTAGTTCTCAAATCCATGACTAAGCTTAGTAGTTACCCTCTCATCCTTGAAAGGCCATGGTTGGCCACAACTAATGCTTACATTAGCTACAAAGCTAGGAATATGACCATCAAGAATGGGCATATGTCCAAATAGTTAGTCCTATACCCACATGCTCAACCTATCATAGAGCGTTATTTACCTTTATGGTTGGAGGAGGAGGAAGAAGATGATGTTTATTCTATGCAACATTATGCTTTGGAAGCAAACATAGGAGGCAGACAGGAAGATGAGGATGACTTAATTGAACACCTACTCCAATGTCCAACTCCTAGTTCACTACCATTAGAAGAATAAGTAAGAGAAACCTAGAACAATCATCCAATTGACTTATTCTTGGCAAATTCCAACCCACTCCCTATCAAAACCATAGAATTTGGCCTAGAGAAAAATTTGAAAATTAATCCATCTCTTTCTCATTTAGAAGAGGAAAAGCTATGCAACATGTTCAGAGAGAACTTAGAAGTATTCACTTGGAGTTATAAGGAAATGAATGGAGTACACCCTTTAGTGTGTACTCACCACATATACATCAAAGAAGGTTGCAAGTCAATCAGGCATCCATAAAGGAGGATGAATCCAGCCCCTAAAGAAATAGTCAAAGAGGAACTGCAAAAACCACTAGATACAGGATTCATTTACCCTCTCTCTGACAATGAGTGGTTCTCTCATTTAGTATTAGTTCCCAAGAAAAATGGTAAGTGGAGGATTTGTGTTGATTATAGGGAGTTGAACAAAGCCGCAAAGAACGATAAGTTTCCCCTACTCTTCATTGACCAAGTGCTAGATGGCCTAGCAGGGAAGAAGTTTTTTTCCTTCCTAGATGGATTCAATGGGTACAACCAAATCGAAATCTACCCAGAAGACCAGGTTAAGACCACATTCACCTGTCCTTAGGGTACTTTTTTCTATAGGGTCCTGTTGTGCCATACAACAACCCCCCATTTCATATCATTACTATTCCAAAAACTATAATATGAAATGGGTCCCTTTTTTAATTTTTGTTTTTAAATTGGTATCAATTTAAAGTTCTATTTCAAAAAGGCCCGAAGAAATAAAAGAAAACATTACTAAAAGGGCTTTTCAATAAATCAAAAAACAACCCCAACGTAAAACAATTTATCTTTATCATTACGATAAAGCGATCGCAAGATCGCATATCGCAATGACAAAGAGAGCACAACTTAGGGACATCTTGATTTCTGCCGATGTGAAATCGCTATCGGATATCGGCAAAGCATAAAGTAACACAATTAAACAACCCCTTGCTCCGATGCGATGCGAAATCGGCAATCGGAAATCGGCGATAATGTTTAACGCAAATAAGCTTCCTCTTCCTCCGATGCGATGCGGTATCACTATCGGCGACCGGAGACTCACCATGCCCACATTCTAAACAGCCCTACTCTCTACCCCCGACGCGATGCGATATCGCTATTAGCAATCGGGGATTCCAAATGAAACCAAAGCAATGAATTAGGATTTTCCCGACGCTCGATTGCGAAAAGGTTAAAAAGTGCAGTTTTCAAAGTAAAAAATCATAAAGGTAGTTTAATACGATTTATTCGTAATTAAGGCAATATCTTTCGAGAAACCGCTCATCCGCGTTCAACTACCAAATCACCCAAGGCATGCTTCAAATAAATCATTTGGCCATTAACTGAAGCGACTAGTATTAATGAAATTGACAGGCCGTAACGGCTATTTGATGAAAACAGCAAGCTTGCGATCTATTCACAGATTTGATCCGAGAGCCGTCTTAAGTCAATCGATCACCATGAATGCATCAAGATATATACACCTCAGTCTATTCAATTCATGTTATTGTTGCCTGGATTACGCCTATCTTTCGCTCTGTGCAGGATTCTTCCATAGAGACAGATTTGAGTGGAATGGGAAAGAAATCCAAAAAGACTACAATGCCTACTGCTTCGCCAGCCGCTGGGCAATCTGTTATTGATTTAGGCAATAAAAAGATAGGGCTTATATCAGATACGACGTGCCTGGGACTTACTAGAGCCACTTGGCAAGGAACATATAATTTAATTGAAGCCAAAGAGCCGAAGGTGACTGGGATACAAGTCTCATGCGATAGTAGCAGCAAATCTGAGGCCAATCTAAAAGACTTGGCCAATTCCTTTCTTCACAGAATAGCAGCCCAGGAGAAAATTCTCCCATATACAGATGTGGTAAGGTGGGAAATCCAAGAGATCCCAATTACCGACAGAATGTTCACCACAGTAGATGGGAGGATTTTTGGTTCTTTTCGAGCCGCATATATAAGGCAAATGTATCATCTGCCGGCAGAAGAGAAAAAGTATAACACGACATTTCTGGAGAAGTTCCGAGCAGAGAACAAGACCGAGTCCGAACCAATTCGAGGCTGGAGACAAAATCTAGCAAAGCACAAGCATGAATCCTCTGGTAAGTACTCAGTCGATTCTCTATGTTCTCCTTACTGCTATGCTAGAATTATGCTGTGTAGACTATGGGGATTACATGACTCCGCCAATTTTACCATAGAAATGGTCCCCTTAATGGAGGCGGCATGTAGTGGAGAGATTATGGATTGGGCAGATATATTATCTGATAAGTTAGCCAAGGCCATTCTTAATTTCAGATTTAATTCTCGCGTCACAGAAAGGTTCATTCCGCCATTTTATTACAGTGCCTATGTGTTGGATGTCCTATGTTTTAATTCTGAGTTTCCTGCGCTCGGATGGAGGTGGACATTGCAAGACCCCACACCTATCCACATATATCATGAAAAGTTGTGGAAGACCAACTACAAACACCACCTATGTCAAATCTGCAACGGTTTCATGCTGCCAATTTATTACTCCATTTTTGATAAGCCTGCCCCGAATATTTCTGAACAAGCAGGGGTAGATTTAACTGCAGTAGCAAGTTGGTTTGGAGAGGAGAAATTCACCTACATTAGAGTTTTTGGCAGTCAAGCCAGGCCCCATGTGCTCCCACTATACATCCCTGATAAGTTACTTGCCAGGGAAGTAGCTTATCAAATCAATGCCGATGGGGTTACTTAGACCCTGAAAAAAGCGAAAAAGCATGTCTGGCCCTCCTTTCCCCTACAAATTGGAATTTATACCCTGCATGATATGAAACATGCAGAGAAGGAAGCTGGGAAGATAAATTCACTGACTCTGGCTACTCTGCCAAGTAGGCAGTATGATCCAAGGAAAATCGCTTACAATGCGCTCGACCAGGCCAAATTGGCCAAGGTCGAGCACAAAGAAGATAGATTCAAGGATTTGTTTGCATTGGCCGCATCGCTGTATCAAGTCAAATCACTTGCCAGAAATGTATACAACGATGAGGGGCTAGCCGAATTTAACAGGATTAGAGAACAGAGGTTGCAAACTCTGCCTCTAGACCTATTAGCGACTACTCCAATGACGACAAAATCAAGCGAGCTTGAGCAGCGAAGCAATACGCCACCTCCTACTACAGCAAAGCAGCAAGAGGAAGTGCATAATGAGAGGCAGGAAGAAACCCAGGAAAATGTGCAGAGGTAGGATAAAACCCAGGCGAAAGCCCAAGAAGAGAGCAGCTCAAAAGTTAATGATGATACACAAATTGATCCGAATTTGCTCCAACAATGGAAGCAATTCAACTCAATCATCGGCAACCTAGAGTGCTCAAAAGATGATGAGGTTTCTAAAGAAGGCGACACACAGGAAGCGACATCAAAACAGGTTTCAGGCGAAACCAGCGACCCACCCAAATAAAAAGAAACAGAAATAATTCCTAACGATCCATCGGGTGAAATCATTTTGCAAATTGAAGAGATTCCCCCTTTGGATGTATTTTACAGCCCAAAGCATAAAGCTGTTGTAAAGCGACAGAGGAAAAGGAGAAGGACTGATCAACCTTCCCTATTCCCTGAATTAACAGTAATGGGTAATGTTGTATGGAAAGAGGAATTTGATCCCTCCGATGACTTAACCAAGCTATCGCAATATGCTGGAGCATATTCGGCGGCAACCATTGATAAAGCATCGAGGTGAGCAGTTTATTAAAAGCAAAAGATCAAGACATCATTTCGCTACAGGCTCAATTATCGGAAATGCAGCAAAAGGCGGAGCAGGCAAAGCAAGAATTGCTAGTATAGCAGCAAAACAATGATCAGCTGACTAAGCAATTACAAGAGGAGAAACAGAGGATTGACGAAAGTGCAATCCAAAGGAAAAAGGAGCTATCAGTAGCATGGAGCAATTAAGAATATCGACTGAGGGAACAATAAAAGCTAAAGATGAGCAAATCTCTCAATTGTCAACTCAAATTGAGAAAATGAAAAGGCTCCCTCAGGTAGATGAATTTAAAGCAGAGGCGCTTCAATTAAATAAGGCATTGATAAATCAAGTTAAGCTCCTATGTCAGCAAATTACCCAGGCAGAGCCATTGTGTGAGTTGGTAGCATCCATAAGCGAAAAAGTAGAAAAGGCAAGAACCGATTTGGATCAGGCCGAAGAAACACTGACAAATTTTCTAGAATGGCAAGATTCTGATCAAGGCCAGGCGACTAATCTACCAAGAATTCTGGAATCACACAAAGAAATACTATTCACAGAATGGCAATCACAGTTAATGAAGGTAGAAAGAGCGATATTTAGATGCAAAGCAACCACTGGTAATTTGGTTGAATTAGTAAATATTATGCATTATTTGTCTAATATGATTTCCCAATGTACTCCAGGCCAATTAACAACAACAAAGATGTTGGAACATTCATGCTACCCGGAGTTGGAGAAAAATGGAAGATTAATCGCGGGGATCAACAGTTTAACATGGGATACCTATTGGTTCTTCTTAGTGAAGCCATACAGCCAAAAAGCCGCCTTAAAGTGCCTTAAAGATGCTATCGAGTATATCATACCCGACATTCAAGATGCCACCTTTGCTGCCCAATTCAGCTTGCGCCTCAACAGACTGCCAGAAGTGGAGCCAATGCTTGCGATAAGCCAGCTCAGGTTTAAAGGCAAACAACCTGAGTCATGATTCACATAGCCGACTGCCAGATCGCCCCAAGGAGATAGATTGCATTTACTAATGCCAATTTAGTAGGATTTTGTTTCATAGATTTTTTCTAGCTTAGTAGTATTTATAGACCCTTTCATGCATTTAGAAAGGGTCATAAAGTTTTGTATATGACTTAAATCCTGAAGTTGCACTATTGTACTTCAGGGATATTCTTTTATGAAACTGGACCAATAATCATGAATTTAATGAAGAAGGTTTTTATGCAAATGTGCACTACTGTCTTTGTTTAAAAGCATTTCTTTGTTGAAGAAGGAATTTTGAATAGCGATTGATATTTGGGATTGATCGGCAACTCACATGGTACTATTATCTGCGTCTGTACTCATTCCTGTTATATGAATTGTTGTTTAAATCACTCTTGCTATTATCGCTTATATATATATGTGCTTTTCGCAGCATCCTTTATGCAGTCCACTATTGGTTGCCTATAGCATGCTTCTCTTTCAATCGTATATATATATCGATGATATAAACAGTGAATGCAGTAATTTGTATTAATCGCTTCACTTTGACTATTCATATGAAGTAATCTCTGAATGATTGAATATCTCATGTTTATGTGACAGAGTCATCTATATGCCTGTTAGATAGATAAGGATTATTTAACGCTGCATTCCGAATGAATAAATTGTTCTCGGGATTAGTATTAGTTTCCCTATTTTTGTTAATAGAATAAGCTAGTCGCCTATCATCAAAAGCAAACTATTCATCACCCATCCATCCCTTTTATTCATTATCGGGAAACTAGTCCCATTATCTCCAATCGGAGCCACCATCCCAAACGGATAAGGAGTTATACTAAGGTCCGGACCAGGTGGTTATCCCCCAATGTTGTTGCAGTGATTTTCGAGACCTCAACATTTGTAGCGCTAGAAGGAGGGCCATCCGCTATGAATGGCAAGTAATCCAACACCTACAAACCATTCAAAGAGTAATTCACCCTCCACCTCTCCTCGGACATTGCATTCACATTCTAAATCTCCAGTATCCAGACGAGACGAAGAAGAATCAACCACTACTGCTCAATTACATCATACTTCAGAACACTTAAGTCTGGAGTCCCCTGAAGTTCAATGCATCATCCACAAACTTCAAGGCTTCTCAATTTCACATCCTAGATCTGAAGTATCACAAGGCAGTCAGACTTCGCAATTTTGCTTACCCCCTCACCTTGCCAGACTCCAAAGCGAGAAGCTAGGTATTGAACCACCCGAGTTTCCTTTACCCAAAAGGAAAATGATTAAAAAGACTGTTGAAGGATCTGGTAGTGAAACCTTTTCTCCATCATCTTCCATATCATCATCACCTGTGCGAAGCCAAACACCCACTTCACCACTACATATCGTTATTCACCAAAGGACTTCATCTCAAACATCACAGTCTTCTCAGTCTGTACTTCCACCTCCCCCTCAAGCACCTAGAACACCACAAGCAATCGTTGGTAATCCTAAAATGGCTCAAAGACCATGGAGAAGTCCTGGTGTAATCACTATGCCTGCACCTTTACATCTGTTACTCGATTACCCCGAAAAATGGCTACCCAAATTCAATTCGGATTCTGGAACTTCGGCAGAAGAACACATAAACAATTTTATGTTGTCAGTCAATCTAAAGGGAGTCACTGAAGAAGATGTGGTAGTAAGATTATTTCCCTATACACTGCAAGGATCTGCAGGGTCTTGGTACTTTTCCTTGCCCTCTGGATCCATCAGAAGTTGGAATATCTTCCAGGAACAATTTCTCACCAAATACGACGATGACAGATCCTTGGCTACACTTGTCCATGACCTTTCCAATTTAAGGATCGAGTCAAGAGAACCTATTAAGGAGTTCAACTCCCGATTTAACAAACTCTTAAACAAAATCCCCACCAATGATAAGCCAAGTGAACAAGTTAGAAGTGAGTGGTATATCACTGCCTTACCTTCGAACATAGCCATATTTGTGGATAGGGCTAAACAGCCTACATTGGCCGAAAACATGAAGGAAGCACTCGCTGTGGAAAAAAGTGTAATCGCCTTAGAAAAGAAAACTGCCCTGGAAGAACGAAAATCTAAAAAAGTGTCCTTTAAAGATGACTTGAAGAAAAAGATCACTAAGGATCCATATGACATGGAGGGCCTTCAGAAAGTCCTTAAAACCATGTTGAACGAAATGGTTGAGATTAAGAAACAAGTATCAGAATCCTCAACGAAGAAACCATATAGGAATTTCAAGAAACCCGAGTCCAAGCTTCCAAATGTTATATCATACGCAGACTCGGATCCTGAGGAAGAAGAAGAGGAAGAGACAGTTACACCATTCGAAGAAGAAGAAGAGGGAGTAGTTGAATGTCATGGGATGTGGGATTTTATACTCCCTAATTCCGATACTGACGCTGAATAAGAAGCCTTTCCTGTCACTACAAGGAGTAAAGCTACTCCCGAACCTGTTCAAGCTAATCCAAAGAAAAGGAGTGCCAGAACCAATACTGTAAAGGAAAAGGTACCCGTAAGGAAGCCAGCTGCAACAATATCCAACAATCAGCCATCATCCTCCACTACCCCTTCGTCATCTAAGACATTGGTAGTTTCTGATTCGATGGATTATAATATTGTCGATGACATGAAGAAAACTAAGGCCAACATCACCATGTTTGAACTTAGTAAATTAAAACATCAGCAAAAATTACTACTCAAAGAACTTAATGCTGTTCCTTCTTCACCTCTTCCCACCACTAAAGCTGCAAGTGACTGAGGACAACCACCTTCTGGTAGAGTTGAGGCAACTGACACAATTCTGATTGGAGATAGATCAAACTCCCACACCCCTCCTTTCCTCTTAAATTATGAAATTTATAATCGAAATCTACACAACTGCTTAATTGATTCTGGGGCATCCTTGAATATAATGCTTGCTTTAGTTTGCTCTAAACTGAATATAGAACCCCAGAAGTCTTCTATTCACATTGTGCAGTTAGACAGAACTAAGGTTCAAGTTCTAGGGGAAATAAACTCTGTAACGATCAGGTTATCGGCCGATCCACGAATAGTCCAAAGGATTGATATTCTAGTCTTCGATATACCTGAATTCTATGGGTTGATTTTAAGCAGGGATTGGTCAGAAAAACTGTAAGAACCTGATTCCTATTATTAGAGCCTCAATCTATTATACACTAACAGATCTATTTTACTGTTGATTTGCAAGTAATAAAAGGAGCTTGCTGACCTTCTCACAAAGTTTTAAACATTTAACATCTTATCATTTTATCATAAGCACATAATAATAAGATGAGAATTCCATTGATATCAACTTAAAAAAGAGTAGTTGTCATGGAAAATACCTGTTCCGGCGGGGATGATGATATTCTCGTATACTCTAGCTGAATGCTCCTTCTCACCGACCCAACCGGATTTACCTCCCAGCCAACTAGGAAACAAATTCCTAGCCCAAGAAACCTCCACAGGTTCCCTAGCCCTCCGTGCCCAAGTCCAACCAAATATAGTGTCCTCAAGAAGAATGTGCAAAACCAGATAACAATACTTTCCTCCTCTCAAACCCAAGAAACCTCCATAGATTTCCAAGGTCTCCCCAAAATCATAACAAGTCCAAACAATCACAACCAACCCCCACAATCATAAGCAAAACCTCCCAAAAACTTCCCCTTTTCTCCCTTCCCCCTTCCCTTTTTATACCCTCCTTCCCTTCTCCATTTCAACCACCTCTCATTAATGTCATTCACTTCTCACCCATCCCTATAGTTGACTTCTCTTCTCCCAAGTAAGCTAGGAGTACATTTGTAAATGTGAGATGTAATTACATGGAGAGGACATGTCTACTCCTTAGTAAATGTGAGGGTACATTGGGTGATGTGAAATGAATATATATATTGATAATGAGTTGGAGAGGACTATGTCTTCTCCCAAGAAAATGTGAGGGTACATTGGGGAATGTGAAATGTAATTACATGGAGAGAACCATGTCTTCTCCTTAATAAATGTGAGGGTACATTGGGTAATGTGAAATGAATATATATATTGATAATGAGTTGGAGAGGACTATGTCTTCTCCCTAATAAATGTGAGAGTATATTGGGGAATGTGAAATGTAATTACATGGAGAGGACCATGTCTTCTCCTTAATAAATGTGAGGGTACATTGGGTAATGTGAAATGAATACATACATTTTGAAATAATGGAAGGAGACCAAATTCTACCCAATATTAAATTTGAGAAGGTAAGTGGAGAATTTAAATAATGGAAATCATGAATTTTATATTAGACCTATATTTCTCAATATTTTTAGATAATGTAAACATTAACAAAATTTGTAGGATAAGATTTAAGTGGGGCATTACATACGCCCCTCCTTCAGAAAACTTCATCCCGAAGTTAGAATGAAAAGATGCGAGTTGAAAGCATAGCAACCGCAGAGAGTTATAACAATGAAATCGGATAAGTACGACAATGACATTTCTTCCCATCAATAGTCTCCAACTGATCTATATCCTTCTATCCACCCTGGCATACTTCCGTTCCCACCCTATCCGTCCTCTGTTGCTTTATCAATGGCAATGGCCATACTAACCGCTGATAAAACCATCATGGTGGGAGTGTCGAATACATCGACCTAACTTCCCCCAACAGGCAACTGGCAATCGTCATCACACGTCTAGGGGAGCGTGTCCATCACTGCCCTCCCACGATTCTAGGTTTCGGAGGATACATGGTGGGAAATGCCTCCACCCCTCCTACAGAACTAGGGTCAATACCCTAATACAGACCACACTATAGAGCTAGTTGGACTTGTCATCGAATAATCTAGTCAGGTCGTCTTGTCACCTGTCATTTGCATTTTCTCGTGTCATAAGAGTGTATATCGAGTGGATACCAAATGAAGTAAAATAATGTACATTATACCTTCCTCATGAGATGTCTCATCCTTCCTTCTTGGCTATCACATAGTTCTTTTACCCTGTGGGTTAGTTCTTATTCATGCATTTATATAACAACAAGACATATAATCATCATATTACTAAGTCTAGTATCCATGTGTCAATCTAGGAATTCTCGCTAAGTCATTCATTTAAATAAAGCATACCCACTCGAGCTATATATATGAACCAAAATAATTTGATAAGTTACGTACTAGACAAAATAATTTGATAAGTTACATACTAGATAGTCCATCACTAAGTGAGTCATACATGTAGTCCATACATCAACCATTTCAATCATTAATATCAAATCTATCAACTGATTCACATAAGTAGTTTTATGTGTCAACCAAACGCATCAATATTACATAATGTTCATAAATAAATAACATGGAAATAGGATCTTAACATAGGTATCTATCTAAGTCAAAATAGGCATCACAGATGCTCAAAAAGTGAGGGGTAGTCACGACGCATAGTCTCTGCATCCTCCCAGGTAGCAGATCCTGGGCTATACTTGTCCCACTGGACCTTAACTTGGTCCACCGTGCGACGTCTGAGCTGTCGAACCCTATGGTCCAATATGCGTAATGGTTCTACCATTACGGTTCCCATGTCCGAGACCTGCAAGTCCTGCCAATCCAGTTTGTGAGATTCATTAGAAATATAATGTCATAAAACAGATACATGAAAAACATCATGAGTTTTATGCAAATGGGGTGGCAGTACAAGACGATAGGCAACTGGTCCAATCTTCTCTTTGATCCTAAAAGGCCCTACGAACCGAGGTGACAATTTCGTGCCCTTCCCAAACTGGATGGTGCTTTTGTTGGGTCGGATACGAATAAAAACTTGGTCCCTTACTTCATAACTGCCATCAACCCTATGCGAATTAGCATAACTCTTTTGTCTATCCTGTGCTTCCTTTAACCTTTGTCGAACCTGCTTTACCTGTTCCTCCATTTCTAGAACTAATTCCAGGCCAACTATCACTCGGTCCTTCAACTTTTCCCAACTCAACGGCGTCCTGCAAGGTCTTCCATATAGAGCTTGATAAGGAGGCATCCCGATTGAACTGTGATAACTATTATTATAGGAAAACTCTACCAATGGTAAGTACCTTTCCCACTGAGTCTGATTATCCATGACATACATCCTAAGCATGTCCTCCAGAACCTGATTTACTCTTTCAGTCTGCCCATCTATTTCTGGATGGTATGCAATGCTTAGGTTTAACTGAGTTCCCAGTGCTGACTACAAACTTGTCCAAAACATAGATGTAAATCGGGAGTCTCTATCAGAAATGATCTTTGTGGGCAATCCGTGCAGTCGGATAACTTCATTGACAAACACTCGCACCACATCCGTAACATCGTAAGTATCCCTTACTGGAATGAAATGGGCACTTTTGGTCAATTTATCAACTATAACCAATATAGCATTGTGCCACAAAATCCATGGAAATTACTTCCCATTTAGATGTAGGGATGCCATGAGGTTGTAGGAGTTCTGCTGGATGGTGATGATCAGCCTTCACTCACTGACATTCAAGACATTTAGCAACAAACTGGACTATGTCATGCTTCATGCCTACCCAAAAGAAGAGTTTCCTTGCGTCAACATACATCTTATTTGCCCCAGGATGTGCATAATAGAGTGCTCTATGAGACTCTTCGAGGATGGTTTCTCTTATACCCCCTTCCTTAGGTACGTACATTCTCCCTTGGAACCTCAATAACCCATCTGGTTCAAGGACATATCTGTCAAACTTTGGTTCTATTTGCTTCCCATTTTGGATAGCTGAGATGACTTTTAAGTACCTGTTGGATACCTATACCAATAGGTTTCATATTTCATGATTGGAAAATTCAAAATGCCAAATATGCTCTGCTTTGCTGATACAAAGATCCCATATTTCCAAGAGTAAGCAGGCTGTGTACATGCCTTCATGTTTACTAAATTTTGATGGATGGTCCAACAGTTTAATCTGGATCAGGCCATGTTTCAATTTTCTATTGTAGAATAGAGAAAGAAGTCTGTCCAAACTGTTTAATCTTGGCAGACCAATAGTTAGGTAGAGAAACTAAGGTTCCCAACTGCTTAATCTAGGGCCTTGGAAGCAATAAGGGTAGTGCTAGATAGGAAACCAAAAGAAAAAGCCAATGGAGAAGAAAAGGCACATAAGGGTCTGCAAGTCCAAGTGCACCCTCCAAGAAGAAACAAAAAAATGTTAGGCAAGTAGATGGGTAGGTAGATGGGGTTGCAGAAGTGGTATCCCTTTCAAACTGAATCTTGCTGGTCAAGATAAAGAAAACAACACAATGGAGCATGTCTAACTTCCTTTTTTCCTTGTTTTACACTCATCACTAACACCCCTGCACCAGTTGTGTTTATGAAAGAATTCAAGGCTTTATGCTGGTTCTGCTTTCCTTTAAAAGCCACATTTCTTGTGTAAAAATATTTTCATTTTGATCTACTCCCTAAGCTAAGTTGTTTTCAAATAAACTTAGTAATATCACTCCTCATTCACCTTCTCCCTCCATATTAACCCCTAACTTCTATTATCTAATTCCCTATGTCACGCTTTCCCTATTATTATAACACCATGGTGTATAAACCCCAAGCATTCTATAAATATCCCCCCCTTTGGCATTATAGCCATATGATTCACCACTAAGGAATCAAATTGACATCTAGTTAGTTTGAGAACCCAAGCCTTACCTCTCTTTCTCCTTCAGAACTCATTTACCTATTCAACCCTTCATTCTGCCTAAGAAACCTTGGAAAAAACCCATTTGCACCCTTAAACCCGCTCAAAAGGCAAAAATACGTTGAAAACCCACTTTTCCGCCTTATCCTAAGTTTGGGAGCTATGTGCGATTTTATACAAAATTACATGAAAAACCCACTGATCCTAAGTTTTGAGCCATGCGTAATTTTGCAAAGAAATACATTGAAAAAACCATTTTTTCTGACCTATCCTAAGTTTCGGAGCTATGCGCAAATTTATATAGAAATACAGTGAAAAACCATACAAATGCAAATATTTCTAAAGGTCCCGTCGGGCACGAATCCCATGGAAAATTCATTTTTTATTGACCGCCCGACACCGTATTGTCTGGACAATTCATCAACCCGTCGACCGTCCGATTGGGGGCTTTTCATCCAACAGCTCACGTGGATATCGGACCGGCCCCGACGTCCGAAAGATAGCGTCCAACATCTGTCAGAGGGTGACGTCAGGCCTCGGCCACGCGTCGCCCCCACAGCGTATCGGAGCCCCCTCTGACAGATTCCCTTCCGTATCATAAGCGGTGCGATATGATACCGCCTGCGGTTTCTAGTTTCCGCTAAACTGCCTGCCAACGTCACTGCCAGTGTCACTGCTACGTCATCGCCACGTCCGCGCCCTCGTCTGCCATTGCTCCACCTGTCCGCCACCTCACCATCCCCGTGGACCACTCACAAGCCGCCACGTCACCTGATGACGTCATCCGACCCTGACCCCACCCGATGACGTCATGCTGATGTCATCTGAAAAAGGCGCCAATGTTCCAAAAATCCATATTTTTGCCATTTTTTCGCGTTTTTTGCACTTTTTGCATAAACTTCTGTTGCGTCTTATGCATGTATTTTACGTCCAAATTTGCACCAACCTGCTGAATTCGACTTGGAGACCTTCGACGTGCCTACCCACCTGCACTTGTGACCTGGACTGTCAGTATACCAGGTATTTATGACTGTTAATCCTCTCTGCGCCCGGTTTTGTCTGTAAATAGCTAAAATTGACTTGAAACACAAAAAAACGCATAATTCACCAGCGAATCCCCTGCACCTAGTTCCCATTTGAAATTGAACGGTCGAAATTCAGTAGCTAAGCCTTGTTTAACAAAACTTTCACTGAAGACCTGCATTCTGTTCGCGCAGTCGTGAACAGGAAACCCGAACTTACACCTAATTACTGTGAAAGAACTCTGTTAAACACAAGTATTTGCTCTCCCTTCACAGCTGTGTGCAGTATTTCAATTGCTGCAGTTTGCCCTGTCCTCCTCTTTTTCTCAAATCACCTCTTTTTCCAAGAAATACTCTTTTTTTTGTTACTCAGCCTAGTAACATCAATTCACATATAAAACAAAGTTTGGAGTAACTATGGATACACCAGTAGCACCTGTGGCCCTCAATATTTCCCCTTTAAATGCCCCTCAGAGAGAATTGGAGTGGCAGGCTTTAGCAGATTTGGATTACCAAATCTCGGAGGAATTCCTAGCACAAAGCAAATTCCACCTCCACCTGCTAAATGAATTAAAGGCCAAACATGTGGCTGGAGCAGATATATTGGGCATTTGGGATTCCTTCCTCCCAATCTTCAAGCTTCCTCAGGTCAACCAATTCCCTGACCTAATTCACCTATGTGCTGAATGTTATGATCCCACTCAGAGAGCTGTGCTTGACCCTCAGGCTAGTTGTGTTTACATTTCCCCGAAAGGCCATCAGAGGAGATGCTGCAATTCAAGACTGAGAAGAAATTGGTTCCCCTATCTTTGTTTGATCTGATAAATCAAGGAGCTAAGATGTTGACAGATGCTCAGATCACAAAGCTGAGCTAACTATTTATTAACTCTGATACTGTGCAATACCCTCCTATTTTTCATGGTTACCTCAACCCATTGGGCAGGGGCCTTGCAGATATGATCAGTCCCATTCTGGGTTATAACTCAATTGAGTATATTGATGAAACTATATTGGTAATGATGCTCATGTTTTCCCCTGGCAAAACTCCAATCTGCTATGACTATGCCACCTACATATCAGACAAAATGCGTGAGCAATTTATGAACCTATCAAGGGAAAAGGTGTTCAGATACTCCTCCTACATCTACCACCTAATTTTATACTATCAACATGAGAAATTATCCTTTGTTGTGAAAAGAGTGGATGCACAAGGTAATCCAAGTCAACTGGAGCTCAGTTTTTCACTGCAGAGCCTATTCTCCATACACTTACTGTGAGTTTATAGACCTTTTCATCCACCCAGCCATGTCTCTGTTCCTGAGCTCACCTCCTCCAAGACTAACAGATGAGATGCAAAGAATCCTTCAGTTGTCCAAGGTATACAGCATTAGTGATTGGTATTTTTACCAAAACTACACCGTTATCAGAAGATATGGTTGTGAGTTACCCCCATACAGACTGCCCAAATATGTGCCCATGAGATTGTTTGCCCTTGAATACTTCAGGCAATTTGGGAATGCTGATGTAAAGAACTTTTCAGGAAAAGGCAAGAAAGCACAACTAAAGGTGAAAAACCAACTGTGTCACTTTGTTTTAAAAAGAGGGAGGAAGGCTGGCAAGAGGCAGACAGAATGCTAGAAGGCCTTGGCCTAAAGACTAGTTTGCTTTGGAAACCTTATGACCCCAATCACTTCATAACCTTAAGAAGGGTCAAATATAGGCTATCCAGTTCTGACCATGTAAGGTTGCCTCACATAGAACAACATGCAAATCAGACAAAATGGAAGAGAGGCACATTAGAGGAACCTATCACACAGGAAGAACTAAATGAAAGAGCAAGAAGAAATCTCCTTAAGATGGCTGACTTAGAACTTCCTGTACAGGTGTTTGCTCTTACAAGCCATCAAGTGGGAGCAGCTGCCTCATCCTCCACAGCACATCAGGAGGTAGTCAAAACTACAGATCAAGCCTCCGGCAAAGGCAAGGAGAAAAAGATGAGCAAGAGCAGCCCCTACAACAACAATAGGTATAGCAACAACAGGTACAGCAGCAAGAGCAGCAGCCAGTGCAAAAAGAGAAAATGGCAGAGGCCCCAATGGTCACTGAGAAGCGAGCAAGCACAAATGGTGCCTCCTAGGCAAGAATCAAGAGCTGAAGCTTTAGTCCTCCAAACCCCACAAAGAGAGGACATAAGCAGGAAAAGGGACAGAGAGACTCCCCTCACTACATCAATAACTCAGGGGGAGAAGAGGCAAAGATTGAACCCTTTTTCGGAAGAAGAAATGCCAATAGGGCAATCTTCGGGTATGGGCCTGCCTAGCATGGAGGCCTTAGCAAGTTCCTTCCAGCAGGAACAAGAGAGGGTAGCAGGAGGAGAAGTTAGCTCCTCAGGCCAACAAAGAGGAGGTGAACAGAGCATCAAGCAGTAGTTCAGGGATATTAAGAAGAGAAATGAACCCATAAGGCTACAATTATATAATCATTTGTTGAAAATGGCTCCCACCAACCAGCAAAGACTCATGTCTGCTTATGATGTCCATGAGGGAAAAATGATCATGAGCCATTTCATGCTAGCCGTGCAGCAGCCACAGTCAGCTGCAGATTACATCAGGACCAACCTTGAGGTCCTTGCCAAGGACATCCACCTGATGGATCAGATTGAATTAAACAAGCAAACGGCTGAGATGGTATATGCCTCCTTGGCAGACAAAACATTGGTAAACTACAGGCTAGAAAATAGCCTAAATAATACAACTGCACAACTTGAGTTGGAAAGGGCATCCTCTCAAGCAAAGGACAATAGGATCAAAGCATTGGAGGACATCATAATAGAGATTGGGCATGATCCTAAGGATGTCAAAGCAGTGCAGGAGTTGTTGAAACTAAGGGATGCTGATATGGCAGCATTAAGGAAAATGATCAAAATCCCAACAACTCTTCATCCCCAAACTGAAGAAGTTGCCCAGCTAAGACAGGACAAGGATGCAGCAGCTATGTTGGTAACACTGTATAAACAGCTCATCTAAACACAAGGAAAGTTGGAGGAATTAGAGGCTGCACTGCAGGCAGCATTGCAACAAAAAGAGGTAGGCCAAACTTCTCAGCCCCCTCCAGAAACAATCAATCTGGAAGAAGCCCCTCAAACCACTGCGCCTCCCATTCAGCAGATAGAGCAAGCAGCACCTTCTACCTCAGCACCAACAATAGAGCAGGCTGAAAGCCTTGACATGCAGAAGCTCAGGAATGAAATTCAAGTCTTGGAGGCCCAAATGACAGAGTTGTGTCAAGACAAAGATGCTTTGGCTAAGCTCAATGAAAAATATGATAAATCCAAGCAAAACGTAGATGAGAGAGAAAGAGAGGTAAAGACTCTCAAAAGGAGGATAAATGAGCTTGAAAAAGAGCTCACACTTGACAAAGTAACAGCTGAGCTCAAGAGAATCCTATGGGCCAATATTGGCCAATCCATCACAGACCAGTGGGAATACATTGAGGCCATTCATGAGCAGATGGGGCTCATTGGAAAAGCACACAGGGAAATCCAAAGAGCAAGGGCATCTCTTGGCAGTATGCCTGAGGCTGCCACCAAAATGATTAATGTGCTGAATAATAGAACAAGTTCTCAGCTGATCAAAATGGGA
>APFE031581204.1:0-11604 GCA_000404065.3 Pinus taeda
CCCACAAATACCCCATCCATGCACACCACCTCCATCTTCACCTCCGCCACATACTCCTTTGCCTACATCACTGCCACCTCCACCACCATTCAGTATGGAAAACTTAGTAAAGCTACCTATGTTCAAGGACATGGGAAATGAGGATACGAACTAGTTTTGGTTCAACGCAAAGTTTGTATGGGAAGCTCAGCGTATCACGGATGATCAAATGAAGAAAGAAATGTTGGTTAGTGCTTTGTAGGATCGTGTGCTAACATGGTACATTAAGTACTACACTAATAACTCAATGTCTGTGTTGGCAGATATCCAGACTGAACTGAACAAGGAATTTAATAGACCTAAGTCTGAAGAGCAACGAATTGTGGGATTCTAAGAGATCATGATGAAGCCTGGCGAGACACCCTAAGATCTAGATCAGAGATTGAAGTGTACAATTTGTGACGCTAACATGAATCTAACAGATGGGCAGCACCGCGAATGGTTTGTGGCTTCTCTCCTACCTCATCTAAGGGTTACATTATCACAACAAAATATCAGGACCTAGGCAGAAGCCTTGGAAATTGTGATGAGATTGCATGAGACACCGATGCAAGATGCTAATCTGGGTTTCAACAGATTCATGCACAATTGTAGAACCTTTGCCTAGAAATGTCGAGTCTGAAGAAAGTTAGAACAACTTGGCTAGAGGTGCATGAAGAAGTTTGGTGCCTGAAGTGAAAAAGCCAGGGGAATGACAAAGATCCTTATCTAGTCTTCACAAATTATGTTGCAAAATGTCGGCTTGTTTGGGCCTAACCCAAGTTTGGAGTTATTTAGCAAAACAAATACCAGTACAACTGGCAGTTTTGGCAATAGTCCGCGGAGCGCAGACTAAGGTCTCACCCGAAGTGTGTTGGGGGGGGGGGGGGGGGGGGGGGGGGGAGGAGGGGGGTGGCTATACCCAGGTTCGACACCCTTGAGATGTCTAAGGGATTGATTCGGTCCAACTGTTAGTCACTACACGCAGGTTACTTTGCACACTTCCTTGGCCTTCATGCCCTGATATATTCACCTTCACGCAGCCCTAACCAGGGGTTGTGGGGCTTCCATGCTGCTGAAGCAGTGCTCTACACTATTTCCCTAAGTCACACCCGAGATCTTAGTTATCTTCTGACACCAGTTAGTTATCTTCGCGTAAATGGATGCCTTATGTTATATTTATTTATATAGCACATTCAGATGAGTTTGCGCAGCAAATAAACAGTAAACTTGCAATTCATACCCAATAATACATAAAACAGGAAAAGATACATAGAAATGTGACAAAACTTCTCTTTATTAATGCTTCCAACAGTTAAAGACTCAACCTGCCCTGCGCACTCAGCTACGGACTACTAGGTCTCTGCACACTCAGCTACAACACCTTCTCCTACTCTACGACCCAAAGACGCACTTTACACTTTGACTCAATCACTTTCTTAGGCTCATCATGCTTCTATTATATTTCTCCTTTTCTACTCTTAGAGCATCACTCTATTTATACAATCCCATGATCCGCGTACCATGGGTAGATCTTTCAAACTGAAATTACATTACAGAAACAAGGGCAAAAAACCTTATGACTCTATTATGATGTCGCACTCTGCACCCAAAAATCATGGAGTCTTTACAATGGACTTGGTCAAAACTTGGGCTTTAAGCCCCAAAACATGGCTTGGGGGGGCATTCCATGCCCAACAGGCCCCCAACGAAAACATCGTGACTCACCCTCGAGTCACTCTGTCGGTGTGGAGATCTTCGCGTAGAGTCCCTCCAACTATGTTTGAACCACTGCAAGGTCGGAAACGCACTAAGTGGTTACCTGCCAAATCTCCTGTACCTGTTGTTCCAAGACCATGATGTCGAAACTACTTCCCTGCATCTGTTCCTGCATCCCTTGCATTTGTGTGAGCTTTCCTTCAATTGTTGTTGTAATGGTGAGGGCCTCGTCAATCCAAGGCTAAACACACACCTTCAAAACTACTTCTTGGTGTCGTGCGGCATCCACTTGCTCTTTCAGTGCTTTGGCCTATTGCATTTGCATGAGCATCCGAATGAGGGCCACTATTTGTGTGGTCCCTTTGACACTATCGTACTGCTACTGGAACTCACACAACTCTGTCTCTAAGTGTTGGATGTTAGGGTCCTCCTGCAGATTAGTAAGGACCTCAAATGACTCCTCCAACATTCTGGTGCAGTCTGTTACTGCACTGCTGATCTCTTCCATCCTCGATGTAATAGCGATGGCACACTGTTCTCTTACCTCTAGAGGGGTGTACGGTTGCACCTTCAATCACAGCTCTGCTATAGGAAGGTTCAGCTCCATCTAAACCTTAGTCATTTCTTCTCATGCCTCACACACCCCTGCTTCTAGTCTGTGGATGCGCACCTATGCTAGTGCGTCTACAGGGATGGCCAACTCAAGGACCATCTGACAAGCTTCTTCTAGTACTTGTACCATCTGCCTATTCTATGATACCGCTTCATCATGCTGCAAGCTCAACTACTCCATGTTGACCATTTTCTCGCTCATCACTTGCAGTGCACAGCTCTGCCTAGCCCACAGTTCTACAGTAATCCCATCCTGCAGAACATATAGCGTCTCCCGTGGGAGTGCAACCATATTGATCCTGATACCTTTCAGTGCGCTAATCGTATGCCTATCGGCCTCATTTGTTGTAACCAGTGCCCCTTCTGGTAGCACTGATGTGTTTATTGTCTGAATGTGCAACATCTTCTCTACTGCATTTGTCCCTACCGAGAGGTTGGTCGAAAGGGTACCAGCCTGAGGAGTGCGCACCTGCAATTGTTGAAGCTGTGCTCTAAGGGCCTCCAACACAATCTAATTCTCTTGTGCAAATTTCTTGAGGGCCTCAAAGGTGACGTCGCACATTTTCTTGCCAATGTCATGCAGATCACCCTCGTTAAGGGTGATCGGGTCGATAGACAACTTTGATGCCTTGACCTTCTTGTGCGGCCCTGTCCACTCACTCGGGCACTGGTGCTTCAGTTGCATTGACGCGGTTTGTGGATCTGCACCGCACTCATGTTCCTCTATTTCCTGCCCATGTGAAGGTGAATCCTAGCCCTCGCACGTCTTCTCGACTGCCTCCTGTGTTGTTGCTGCTGCTGCAGCCTTTTTCCATTCTGTTGTTGTCTGCAGAGCGTCCTACACCTCCTGCGCCTTTTTTTTCACTACTTCTTGCCTTCTCTTCTTTACTAATTGTTCCATGCATAGTTTGGCCTCCTATTTCTTCTTCTGTGCCACAAACTTCTCCACCGCCGCGATGTCTGGGGTGTGCCACTCCAGGGGCCATGTCTCCAGTACATCAAAAATTACATCATCTGTGGCTACGAAGGGTAGCTCATTCCATTTCTTCATCGGACCCTTGCATGCTCTGATATAGATGTTGTGGAGGTCCACTTTAAATTCTGTAAAACTTTGCAGGCTATTGTAGGCAGTGGGTGATAACTGTAGCTTGCGGTCAATCCCCATTCTGATGTTCATTTCTATGAACACCCAAAATATCTTGTTGTCGCGGAACTGGTTTGCATCTTTCATGGCACACACTGAAGTGTACTTCACGGCCTTCGGCAAATCCCTCTCAATTGTGGGGAACTGACTATCCTCCAGCAATTCCCCTGCCATGAGCGCTATGGGCAATAGAAGCCATGCATAGTGGAACATTTTTCTTTGTTCTTAGACCTCGCGGAAATTTTCAAGGAACTCTTTACATAAGAACTCAAACCAGTTAAACTAGACCCCCTCCATGCACTACTCAGCACGTGCCATCATCGGCGTGGGTACCTCGTCCATGTGACACTTGCACATAACTTTACTTGCCAGTATCTGGGTCGCAACCTTAAATACTTTTTTGTTGATGTTAGATATGGTGTAGCCCCTTTTCTTCTTCTCCAACTTGTATTTCTTCTTCATGGCCTCTGTGATGGCCAAGTCACTAATCTTCCCCTCCGAGATGTCTGCAGGGTCCTCTCCTTTGCATGGGAGTCAGGTAATGCAGTAGATTAAGTGGTCCGTGATGGGGATGGGCTCCTCCAATGACAAAAGCCCACGATGCACCAGGTATAGAAGCTGCCTAATGATGAATATTGTTATCGAGGTGTGGTGGAAATGCAACATCCAGAGCAGGTTTAATAACCCTACCTTTTCCAATCCACATAACCACTTTCGTGGCTGCAGTTCAATAAACCCCGCTATAGTGTTCAGCTTGGGCTTCATGAGACACACAGTATCTAGATGAGGGAATTTATTATGGTTAGTGAAATCCCAATCTTCAAACTTCAAGTTAGGCAACTGCTCCAAGTGTGTGCCCTCAAAGATGATGTTGCCCAGGAGGAGCGGAGTCTAGAGAGATCTCTTGTGCTTGTCGAGATCCTTGGGCACTTTTGTCTTCCCCTTCCGTGGGGGGATATTGGTGGGAAACTTTGTTGGAGGATGCGCAAGCCTAGTTTCTTCCTCCATGCCTTTGTCCTTGTCTTCTTCAATTATAAGGTCTTCCTCCTCCTCATTGGTTTCCAAGTTAACTGCTCTCCCTTTCTCTTCCATTGTTAACATGGTGCGCAATGGGTTTCACAGGGACACATGCACCGGAATCATCGATTTCTTGTCCTTCTTCGATTTAGGGATTTCTGCCACAATCCCAACACCTTCAAGGGCATCCCCCACAATTAGGGCTTGCGTGGACTCTTTAGTGGTCATCTCTGCAATTTCCCTAACGTATTATGACGTTGCCATCTTTTTGGTCCAAAAATCTTTCAATCGTGTAATCAGGGGCTCAATCAATGCTCAGCATAGGAAAAATAGATCTTGAATCAGAATATGCAGGGCATACAACACCTCAATTCACAAATGACCAAGTTTTGTTTGTTGGGCATCCCTTTGTAATTTATAATGCCTTTTGAATTTGAATTCGACCATTCCCCCCTAATCCAATTCATTAATGCTCCCTCAGCAGCATATTTTCTCAAATCTTATCCATAAAGCACATCTTAAATGCCTATTACCCGCTCCATTTGGTCTCAAGTTGAGCATCACATCATGAATAGTGACTCCAATGGTCAATTTCCAGTCAACCCACGTGGCAGCACAACCCCCCTTGTGCGGTCCTGGACCTTGTGACACTTTACTCCTGCGTGCAACTCCAACATCTCCCAACTCCCAGGTAGAGTAGTTTATAGTCTCGTGCCTCCTTTCAACTACCTAGAGCGTTAAAACTGTACTTCCCATAGCTAGTCAGGTGGCCATGCCACCTGTATAGGGTTTCATTCAGTCATCCATCACTTTTCCTAGAAAATACCCACCTTTTATTGTTACAACTTTCATCGCACACTTTATCATCGACATCATGCCACCATAGGTTGATCTGTTTAGTAATATGCGGTTTGATCCAAGGCATTAGGCTGATCAATCCTCAGCAATGGTCCCCAAATTCATTGATATGATTGTGCACACCTTGTTTTATCACCCTAGGATCTTTATCGAGGAAATCCTTCTTGATACTGTCCTCAAGCTTCTTGGCTTCCGCTTCCAGCAAAGCACTTTCATCCCTTAATTGTACCCTATCTGTCATAAGTTCTTGGAGCCTAAGACCACCCTGTTAGATTTCTTCCTCAAGTCCCAAGTGTTCTGCTTCTTTCAGCTACGCAATCCCTTCTTCCAAGGCTCCGTGAACCATCGTATCTGCTAATGCTGCTATGTACGGACTAGGCATTTTATACTCTATGGGGATTACAATGTTCACTCCATACTACAGCCTCCGAGGTGCCTGCGCCATCAGTTTCTTGCACGTGGTCCTATAAGCCCATAAAACTGCTAGTACGCGCAGATCCTAATCAGTCTGCTATGCATTGTGGACCTTGTTCAGTGCTTCGCATACTTCGTCAAAGGATTCTGCATCGATAACCTTCTGCGCACTTGGTCTTTCCATACTCCATGGCTCCAACTAGAGGGGTTGGTCATGCCATTGCCTTTCCCGCACCTACTTACTAACCGTGTGTCCTAACAAGAAGGCTGTGTGCATCCACACAAGTTTCGTACCATATGCCTACACCCATCTGGAAAGGGGCACACATGGATCACTCCTTCCAGTCTTTTTTTCTGAGAACCGCATCTGAGGCTTCCCAAATCATATGCGCATCGTTCTCCTATGTTAGTGTCAGTATCTGCATACTTCCATCAAGGATCAAAATTTTCTCTTTTCATTTTCATTTTAGGGGGTCCCATACTGAAAATTTTACATCATTTCATTAGGTCATGTCAAACTGATCCACTGACGGTTGTCTTCTCTTCTGAAAATCAAATTTCTCCCTCATAGAATATACTTGATGACCCTTCTTCAGGTTGTCTTCAGTTATGGTTTCATGGTCAATTGGCAATCATGCTTTCATTAGGTCATAGGGCATGTTTTCTTTAGGTCTTAGGGTTTCATCACCAAGGTCAAGGTCCCTGATTTAAAAGTGTAAATAAAGGTCAGAAAGGGTATAAGGATGATAAATAAGTCAAGCGTGATGGCTTGTAGGTCATAGTTACTGAATAATTATCTTTTAACCTAATGTAATTTTCACCTCAAATACATATTTTTGAGGCGAAAACAAAGTATTTTGGGTTTATTTGTATTTCTTATGTAATTTTAAGTCACTATCTGTAATAAATGATCCTAGCTACACCAGATCATCTCTCCTTGTTGCAAGACAAAGAAACACTAAAAAATTAGTTCAAGTTGAGAATTATCCACCTGCAAAGACACAAAGAAGAAAAGGCATTAAAAACAAAGTTTTGAAGAAGGAAAAGAAACATTAGAAAGTGGGCTTTGCACGTGAAAAATAAAATCCACTCCTATTTAAGCTCTAACATTTCATTTTCAAGTTCATTATTCTCATTTGGCAATCAATGAGTCAAAAAGTGAGAAGAAAAGGCAAACTCGAGCAAGTTTTAGGTGAAGGACGGTTAGCACTGCACTTTTGGAGAGTGGCACTGTGTGTTGGCAAAGTGGCATTGTGTGTTCAAAGCTTGGCACTCTGCATTGAGGCCTGGTATTATGCGTCTGAGAAATTTCCCAGTGTAATTTTACACTGGTAATGTGCTTCTAGAGTGGTGTTGTGCGTCAATGCATCGGCACTGTGCGTTGAGCAGAAGGGTTAGGAAGCCCTCAAAACTTCAAGAAACATACAAAATTCTCTCTCTTACCTTCATTTCAAGTAAGTTGACCTCCTTTGCTGTAGTTTTGGTTTGCATATCAACATCATAAGAATCATTCTCCATGATAAATATGAAACCCTAAAACTCTCCCTAGTGATGCTTAAAACCCTAAACCCTCATTGTTCATCCTAACACCTATCCCTACAGCTCTAAAATCTATCCCCTTATCCCTTTATCCCTTTACCCCTATTCCATATCATTCCCATCCCTTTATCCCTCTTCCCCAAGGGCAATTTCTCAAACAAAACAAACCCTCCTTCTCATTTCCTACTCCCTCGTTCATTTTTAGCCCATAAAGTCATTTCCCATCCCCTCACTCCTAAAATAATTTCACTCATTCTTTTCATACAACCTCAAGCCATGAAAACATGGACACATACCACCAAGACTATGAGGAGGAGGAAAAAATAGGCAGTGAAACCTCAGCAGATAGAGCTAGGCAACAGACAAAACCACATAAGGGAGGTAGAATTATTAGAGAAGAGCCACCAAAACCTTAGGGAATTGCAAGCCTCTCAGTTGGTTGTCACATGTTTCAGATATCTTGGCTGCTATGAGTTCTATGAGCAGGTAGAGAGAGTTCAACACCACCCTGAGCTCACAAGACTTTTTGTAGCTCATCTTCATGACAACAGGGTGACTCTTGTTGGAGTAACATTCACAATTTAACCCTTTATCATTTCCGATGCCACCAGGATTACAAGTGTATGGGAGAAGTGGTACAAGGCCCAAGACATGGATGAACACTACTATGAGCCTTATATCAAACCCCGATATAGAAATGAGGTGAAGAGACTTTTTCCTTTCAGATTTCTCAAAGACAAGTATGTCCCCATGATGAAAATCATCATGAAGTATTTCACTTGTAAGGGTAGATTTTCCAAGTTTGACACCTATCACATCAGGCTCCTCATGCATTTTACCAAGGTGAGGATGTTAAACCTCCCTTACTTCTTGTTTGGGAATATTGAGAAGATGGCTTATTTTGTCTAGAAGAAGCCATACCTTAGTAGATGAGTAGTCTCCAACACTATTCCCTGATCAAGATGATTGTGCTTCATCATCTCAGTCTCCCCAACATCTCTTGGGAGACCTTTATTTCTCATGACATATTTAGGGGTCCTTAAATCCCCCCACCAGTGTCTCAAGAAATAGGGGAACCTTCTAGCAGTGCTCAAGTGAAAACAGATGAGGAGGCAAAAGAGACTAGTACTGAGGTGCCCGTTTACATGACATACCAGAGGGGCACAAGGAGATTATTTGCAGCTGATAGGCAAGTTTTTTCTCCATGGGATGTGGAATGGACCTTGCCTTCTTCATCAGCCCATAGGCAAATGATAGCTCCACAGGATGTGGAAGGGGCTTTGCCATCGTCATCGACACAATAGGTACAGGTGCAGCAGCTACACAAAGGGAAGGAAAAGATGCAGGAGGAGATTTTTGATGATGAGGAGGAAAGGAACTTTGACTTGACTGAGCATGATGATCTGGAGCAATGTTATAATCCTCATGGATTGGAAATCATTGACTTAGAGGCTTAGGACGAAGACACAATAAAAGACATCATCATACAAGAAAAGGAGGCTCAAGTACAAGCTCTGATGGACAATTTGGAGAGGGCCAAGTATGTAATTACATATTTGGAGGAAGAAAACAAGCAATTGAGAGAGAAACAAGTCCTCATGGAGCTAGAAATGCTCAAGATGAAATGACAAAGTGACAAAGAGACACAAGTCACTGTGACTCCTATTCAGAACGAGATTGAAGATGATAGAGAGACTTGGCTTGATAGAGTCAACTTGCACCTTGAGAAGCTACTATAGAAGGCCAATAGAGACAATTAGATGATCAAACACATGGCCTATCATTATAGGATCCGAAACAAGATTTGCAACATGAGGGCCAAAAAGATGAAAGCTAGGCTTAGGTGGGCTTTGAAAGGCAAAAGGAGGAGAATAGGCTTAGGTTGCTTGTTGAAGCTTCATTGGCTCATAAAGACACTAGATGATAGTGCTTCTCCAATTTTGGGCAAGTTTGGAGGAATTTTTGTCATTTTGCAATTTGAAATTCTACACACAGGAAAACTGCCTAAGCGCGCAGCGCCACCGGCATTGTGCTTTTCCTAGGGGTACCCAATGAAGCAATGGTTTTCATATTTGGATTTAAAGCAATGAGGACATGCACCCTAGATATTTTCAAAGTTTTTGGGGAAGAACTGGTCCACCAAAAGGTCAAAAAACACCCTAACAATGACCTTTCTGCCACTTTTTGGACACACAGAAGCATTCTTGGGAGAATCAAGGTTTTAGGGGTAAAATGAGCTTAAAATGAAAAAATTATAGGTTTTTTCGAAATTAGACTTGCCAACCTTTCCAATGCACTATCATGAGCTCAATTTGGATGCTGGGAAGGCCTCCAAAATGGAACGTAAAGTGGTGTTATTTGTTCGGCTAGTGGCGCTGTGCGTAGGGAAGTTTTTGCTCAGGATGGCTATTTTTCCAATTTTTTGACTGTGTTCTTGTATTATCTCTCATGTAGGATATTTCACCTTTGTAAATGATGACTTGGCATGTAACTATGATAGATAAATAATGATATAGGTTAGATTCATTACCTTAGAAGTTAGCTTGAGCTCAAATGAATCAGTTTTTCACTTTTAGTGGAAAGTTGTTGAGATGCTTATATTCCTGTTTCTTCTTCAGTATTAGTTAGATTAGCTCCTCATCTTAGGGATTATACCCCTAAGGATGGGAGTAGGTTTAATTCATGTCTATATCTTCTTCTTCTTTCTCATTGTAAAGGGTTGGAATCAGTTGGATGCTCAGACCTTGATTGTACACCTTTTGTAAGCAGTTTAGCAGGATATTAATAACAATTGTAGCTATTTTTATGGGATCCATGTAGTATGGAGTTTTATTATAGTTTCTTCTTCTGTGATCATATGTTAATGTATTTTATGTATTCCATTAATCATTTCATTGCTTCTAGTCGAATGTTCTCAAGTTGATAGGTAGAATTAATTACATCAGTGCTCTGTCTTGGGAAACCATTCACCATTTCATGTTTTCTGCAGTCTAGGAAGCATCCATGGTTTTCACATGCTCTTCTTAGCTTCTCACTAGTATAAAACATCTCACCCCATCAAGCCCTTGAGTGCTAACGCCTATGCCTACTTGCCCCATTGAACACCTTGCAATTCTAAGCTAGTTCCCTAGACCTAAACTATCCAGCTCCTCATGATCTAGAAAAACCATTTCAAAATCAAACCAAAATTTTGTGCTACTATACCTAGCCTAATATCCTTTACCTGATCCAGTCATCTTGGCTAAGATCCTTATGGAGAGAGCCCTCTTCCGGCCTCGTAGGGCTAGCTACTTGGCTAAGCGTGGTTTGTGGTTACCCTGGCATTGCCTTCCTTCAGCCTGAGGTTCAATCCAGGTGATAACATAGTGGCGACCATACTGGGGAACGAAAGACTAATGACCCCGGTAATATCTTTCATTTGAATTCTTAAGCTTATGGATGATGAGTTTTAGAATTTACTAGGCTGAATTAGAAAGTTGTAAAGCAATATATAAAACTTCAAAATTTGAGCACACTGGCTTTGAGAAAGTACATGAGGGCCAATCTAGATCCAAACCCTACCCCAATACTGGATAATCCTAATCTGATTTCAGGAAGACTCAAAAGACAAGAAAATTCAGTTAGTCCCACACCTTCAATAAAAGTAGATTCCTGCCCTGATGAGTGGTTGTTTTTAGAAGGCATCCCCTTTGATCTATCATTTGACCCTTCCCTATTTAGAACCAGGTTTGAAAGTGCACTTGACGATATAGTTCTAGATCCGGATTTTATTGCAAATCTCAAAGTCTAAAAGGAAAATCTGTCAATTGATGAGTATATCCTAAATTCCCCTCAATCATCCCTCACTACTTCTAAGATCCCTGAGCTTTCTGAGCCGGTGTCCACTACCCTCAGTTCATCATTATTCCCTTTAACCTTTGAAGTTCATTTCCCACCTCCATTCATACCTTCACTTCCCCTTCAACCTATCATTCCCCATCAATCACCTATTCCTCTCAGTTCTCCATCAACTACTCTGATCCAGGTGGATGTTGGTGGCCACCCACCTATCCCATTTGGACCCCCACAATTGTCTCTTTCAGCTTTTTCAGTTTCCTAAATTGTAGCACAGTTTACTATTTTTAGCAGTTTTTCGGGTCCTGAACTTCCGGAGTCTTTTTGAGGCCCTAAACGACGTTTTTTGGGAAATCTGGGGGCAACATGGGTCCATGGACCGATGTTTCCCTTCCTAAAGTGGTAGTTCTCGGATAGATCTTTCTAACGAGCTATCATACGCGTCAAAC